>JAVYIG010005820.1:0-129172 GCA_035222895.1 Strongylocentrotus droebachiensis
TCTTTGGCACATACTCCGTACACATAAACATGGTAAGCACAAACATGATATTTATGGACATATTTCAGATGTAATGAAATTTCCATTTCAGTTAATTTGGTATTCTTTGCATATATCATAAGTACAAGGTTGTAAACTTGAAAACTATAAGATCAAACGATAAGGCCTTCAGCATAAGGTACACAAAACTTGGTACACATCTAATCAGAGGCCCGATAGTTAAAACGAATGGAAGAAGAAAAACAACAACAACCCTATTAAGTACTGGAATAATCCCTGAATTAAATATAAATATCACTCATTCCTGTCAACTTTTATCTTCAGGAAGATAGACAAATTCTATTTCTGTTTATAGTATATACAAAGCATAAGGCACACACAATTTGGTACACATCTACTGATAATTCAAAATGAAAGAAGATGAATAAAAAACAAAAACATGAAGTACTGACAAAATCCCTGAATTGTAGATGTACATACATGTAGAGTTGGGCCAGATATAAACTACTTCACTCATTCCTGCCAACTTTTCACTTCAGGAAATTAGACAAATTTCGTCTCTGTTTGTAGTATATATACAAAGCATATGGCACAACAAACTTGGTACACATCTACTGATAGTTGAAATAGAAGGAGACAAAGAAAAAACAAACGTTATCAAGTACTGGAATAATCCCTGAATTGTACATACATGTCCAGTTGGGCCTGGTATACATTATCACAACTTCACTCATTCCTGCCAACTTTTCACTTCTGGAAGATAAACAATTTTTTGTCTCTGTTTATACTATATACAAAGCATAAGGCACACAAAACTTGGTACACATCTACTGATATTTAAAAATGGAAGAAGACAAAGAAAAAACAAACATTATCAAGTACATACATGTCCAGTTGGGCATGATCACAACTTCACTCATTCCTGTCAACTTTTCACTTCAGGAAGATAAACAAACATGGTCTCTGTGTAATATATATATAGTATATACATCACTAATCACTCTGAGACAAGTGACTCCTGATCGGAATGAGTGCAGTTGAGAAAATCTGGGTATAATGAATTTCTTTGTATCCTCAACTTGTGTGAACCTGAACAGAATGCATGCAATTAAGTACAATATGGTACTGTAAATACTATATAAAATAACAATTACAATACAAAACAACCTCATAGTCAATATTACATACTGGGCTTCTTTCATTTTCAACCAAACAGGATAGCATATTTAAATAATAAGCACAAACATGTATGTTTGAAATTATGGTATTTTATTGCTAACAATAATATGCTTAAGGCATGTTCAAATTTAGTAAAACGGAATAATCGTAATATATCTATCCGTCGGCCTCACAAGCAAATATCCTTCAATTAAAGTCAACTATTTATAATAAACGGGAAATTGTGAAGGACACACAATTTACTAATACCAAAATTCTGTATTTCACTAATACAGTTAAACCTGAAAATTTAGACCTCAAACTTTGTTAATAATACTATAATATTCTAGATTTATATAGCGATTGAAACATATATGATGTCTCTAAGTGCTTTAAACAAATGTCATTACTCTGGTCATAAATTTTAGGCTTGCCTGCACACAATGTAACAACATTCTCCACTCTCTGGGGAGAAATTCAGCGAGGTGTCATTTCAAGGTTCCTTTGTTAAACCTGCGATTTTGAATAAAAGCCTAAACACAGTGTCATGTTTAAGAGTTCATATTGCCCCAGTTAGAAGCTTTACATGAATACTCTATATACTTCACCAAATCTCCAACCTCTGCATCCACAAGGATGGTCTTAAGCTGGGCCATATTACCACCAGTCCTTGTCTTCCACTGTGCCAAGCAATCCCTCGTTGCTCTCTGGTAGTCCATGTTAAACCTGGCTAGGATGAAGTTGGCTTCGTAGTATCCGATGCAAAGATGTGTGCATAGCGTTGCGTAAGTCCCGGGAGGCATGTGTTTCGATAGTGTGTTAAGTATTCCATCTGATTCCAGATCAATCCTGAGGAATGAAAGAAGAATTAATACAATCTTTGCAACCTGATGATGTCCCTTTATATTTATGAATGTCAAATGTGACAGACATGAGTGCTACTCTAAAATCAACTGTTATCATTATTGTCATTAGCATTATTATTATTAGTAATATCATGATCATAATTTATCATCAATATCATCAGATATCACTATTATTATTATCATTATCATCAGTTATTATCAATAATATTATTAATATTATTATTATCATTATTATCATTATTATTATTATTACTATTATTATTAATCTATGATTGTTATAGTGGAGTAAACAAAATAACACATAATTTTACCATAAAGTTACACCAAAAAAATTCTACAAATTATGCCCCCTTTTAAAAATAGAAATGGGTACAACAAGGCCTCTATTTTTTGCTTATCGAGCACACATTCACACAATGTAGCCTACTTTCACGAACACAGGTACATTCTAATTCACATGTTTGCTAATATCATGGGGGGGGGATTAGGACAATTACCCCTTGGACAATTACCCCCGGAAAACTACCCCCCCCCCCCAACCCTGAAAATACCCCTAGGACAACCAAGGACAACCACCAGAGGACAATTACACCCCACCCCCTTTTCATTAAAGGGGAAGTGTACCCTGATGATAATAAGTTGGTTTTAATAAAAACAGAATATATTTTCAGAGGTGATAATCCAAGGCGGTAATTTTCGAGGGTAATCGTCGTCAGGAAGGGGGGGGGGGGGGTGATTGTCCTAGAACCCACACAAATTAGCCTACGTATGAACACAGGTACATACTCATTCACATGTTTGCTAACATTATGTTGGGGGGGGGGGGCACATTGTTTGTAAACTTTCTTGCTCTTTCGCAAAAAAACATACCCTTATTACCCCTTTTTCTAACTCTCATTAGAAATTTGGGGATCACTTTTGGAAATGTTGATAACTTAAATAACTGTGCCATAACAAGAGAAATCCCTCCCTATAAATAACATAATAATAAACTTTTAAAAAGAGAGAAAAACAAAATTTCCTTTGTTCATAACAAATTGTGTGATCCCTCTCTGCATAAAACAGGTACACAATGTGCTGTTAACACTACTCTGTTTGGGCTTATTGAATACAAATTCACAAGACTGATCCTATAACACTTTCTACATAGGCCTTTCACATGTTTTTGAACATTGTGAAAATATTATGATCCCTTTCTCATGCAATTTCTAAACTAACACCAGATAGTGGACTGTACTCATCAAGGTGAAAAAGAAGAAAACAGCCTTTTTACAAATATCTAAACATTTGCAAACATTGCCAAAAAATACCCCCTTTTAAACCAAAATCAGTACAGGGCTTGAAGCCAACAGGCTAGCCAGAACACATAGACACCCAAAATCTAAGTCTGGACCGTTAAATTTGGAAGTTGTAACTCAGGGCTCATGCATACTGACTGTAAAAAGTTAAATCTGGACCATTAAAAAAAAGTTAGTGTGGAGCCCTGTATCATGCATACACAAAGTCAAGATGTATAGCAGTGGGACATTTTCTTACTCTACCGATACCATAGCAACTAGACTTCATACTTTGATTGCTTCTCTGGAATTTTAGTATCATCCTGTGGAGCTCTTGACTGAGTAGAAGGAGCTTTCTTCTTGAGAGGCCTGCTCAGACCGCTGCTACCTTCTCTATATGTCTGAGACAATTGACCTACAGTATCTGATGTATCTGATGTATTGCCAACATACTGTTGAGGGTAGTCTGATGGTGGTAACGTCCTTCCAGATTCCAGATTGATCCTGAGGAATGAAAGAATGATTATTACAATCTTTGCAACTTGATGGTACCACCGCGACCGTGAATTTTTGGGTGTAAGTGTGAAGTGCGAGTGCTACACTTAAATCCACTGGTATCATTATTATTATCATCTTTATTATTATTATTATTATTATTATTATCATTATTATTGCTATTAATATCATTATAATAATTTGTTATTATCAATATAATCAGTTATTATTATTATTATTATTATATATATTATATTAATTATTACTATTAATCCATGATTGTTATAGTTATTGGCACGTGACATGATTGACATCCTGGTATAGCTTTTAAGGAGCTGCTGTTTGGGATTACTGCAACAAGTAACAAGGAGTAAAAAATAATCCCCTATTTTACATAATAATTACACAAAAATTGTCTACTGACAAAATATGCCCCTTTAAAAACAAAAAAAAGGTTACCGGTACAAAATGGCTTCTAAACAAAATGTTATTTATTTTGCATATTGCGTACACATTTACACAAAGTAGCCTACTTTCATGAACACAGGTACATACTCATTCACATGTTTGCTAACATTATGTGGGGGGGGGGGCACATTGTTTGTAAACTTTCTTGCTATTTCGCAAAAAAACATCCCCTTATTACCCCTTTTTCTAACTCTCATTAGAAATTTGGGGATCACTTTTGTAAATGTTGATAACTTAAATAACTCTGCCATAACTAGAGAAATCCCTCCCTATAAATAACATACTAAAAAAACTTGTAAAAAGAGAGAACAAACACTATTTCCTTTGTTAGTAACAAATTATGTATACCATTATAGAGACAAAAAGTTTAGCACTGATCTTAAGATTACATTGTGAAACTAGATGGATCTTCGACTGCGCGCATTCAAAAATGATGCCCTAATTGCTATAGAGCGCTTTTACAAACCAAAACGGAAGCAATTTTTAAAATTAGTTTGATTGTATTAATCCATTAACAGGTTTTGAGTTTGATGGTAATCCGTCTGTCGGTTCTACCGTTCTAATAGCCTATCCGATATGCGTCGGGCTTTACAAGTATTCTAATCGCGTTTATATGGAGAGTAACATCGGCGCGGTCAGCCGAGCGCCTATCATCACTGGTGCATGTGAAAAGTTTTATTTTCTTTTATGTACCATGTTTCGTTCATAGAAAATCTACGAACCCCCTGTATAGCTCTTTCATGAATATTTATGTAGCATGGACCAAAATAGGCCAATGAGCGATGGGGAACCTGGAGATGATATTTGATTGGTTGAATCAAACTGATCGATCACCAAATAAGGCTAGTCTTATGAATCATGCATGAGAATACGCTTGTCACACATACGATACACATATATGAATAATGATGAGTTGACCAGTGATGATAGGCGCTCGGGCTGACGCCCGCGCCGATGTCAGTCTCCCAAACGGGATTAGTATACTTGCCATTTAGCCCCACGCCTATCGGATAGGCTACCGTTCTAATGATAATGGGATCGCAATGAGCTGCAAGAAACATACATGACCCATGTTTGGCGAGAATCCATCAAGCGGTTCTTCAGATAACCTGATCACGAGAACGGGACGTATACGGACGGAGGAACAATCTGAAAACATAATGCCTCCGACTACTTTGTTGTGAAGGCATAAAAATCCAAGAAGCACTTGGGGAAAAGTTGCTTATTTGACATTATGAAATGGGTTCAAGAAGGTAGCCAATGAGAAGCGTCGAAATTATGGATCATGTGTGCGTGCATGAATTGTTATCATATGCACGGGGAGTGCATTTTGGTGATAAAAACCATCAATTTCTCGCATTTATATTCATAATGTAGACCCATCTTAGTATAAAACAAATAATACATGTTTTTAGCTGGTGCATTAGTGATATGCACTGCACTTGGTTAAGCCGTCACAATGATACTGGCAATGAACTCAACAAGTCTCGTTCATTATCCTACTCTGACTTAACCTGCGTGCAGTGCATATTCACTAATGCACTTGCAAACATGTATTATTTGTATACATACAAATCAATGATTATTGTGAGGTTTTGGAATGATCAAAATCAAGAGATGGACTAATTCTTGCTTAACAACACATGCACTAGACATAAATATTTGGTCCAAACTTTCTGTTGTTGTAATATTACAAAAAATATGGAATTTGAAGAGCAAGTCCATTCAGACTTGATTTCTGCGAGGATATTCTTCCTGAGAAAGCTCACAATTTTCTTTTTTCTTTTTTACTAAAACACAGCCTTCTCTTTAAAATAATTATAGATTAGTAACACACTGTGATAGCGTTGACACCCGTGCTGCTTGTGCTTCTGCTGTTGTTCTTGTTGTTTCCATGTCTTTATTTCAAAGAAAGAGAAAAGATGAAAAGATGAATGATTATAAATTCATAAAAAGCCAAGTCCAATATGGTTAATGTCAGGAAAGCACAATATACAAATGTTTACGGTAATCAGATTTAGGCTGGTCCTAAAGTTCAGATTCGATGACAAGGCTAACAATATTTCTGTAATGCACTTAGAGACATCATAGATGTATGAAGTAGTATATATACCCAGAATATTCTTCTGAATATTATTAATTGTAGTACAAAGCATAGGAAAAGAAATATATCTGCTGTTATATACCTCTCTTTAGAAATCTAGCCATCTGATTGGTCGAAATTGTAGTTATGTTTTTAGCCATGCCCTCCCTACCGGTCAATAGTCTTTAAAAGATGCCCGCATTCCTGCCTACCGGTTAATAGTCTTTTTAAAAGATGCACGCATGCCCCCGTAAACGGGCCGCATGAATAAATTTTGATGAGACCCCCATTGATTTACGTGTTAAAAGTTTCTTTGTGCGAACGCAGATACCATACAGTGCTTTTTGTCTGCGATTCCTGAGTGATCGAAACATTCAGGCAACTTTCCAGTGAAGATTTACAGTGTCTCAGATTTTCTGTGATGTTTTCACCAGTCTTTTCCTCAAGGAAACGATAAGGATTCTTTGTAGATTTGTTTGTAAATTTGTTATATAAAAGATATATCGACTGCTTTAATATTAGAAGCATAGCTGTTTCTGTACTGGCTCTCAGGGTCATATCAAGATGTAATGTCCTCTTGAGCCTATAGAAACAGCGATGCCTCCCATAGCAGTCAATATATCTATACTATTTATTGCTTATTGTTTTTAAGATACTATATGGGTTCCATATTCTATTTTCTGTATTAAATAGGGTATGGAAAACCCAGGTACAGGTTGACACTTGCACATCCCAATTAGTTATACAGATAATCCCAGGCATGAGTAATAATAGTAATATTAAAGATGATGATAATAATAACGATAACAACAACGATGATAATAATAACAGCTTAAGATGATAATAATAACAGCTTAAGATGATAATAATGATGATAATTAAGATCCACAAAGAATTACACAGAGCAAATACGTACCATCGTATGGCAAGGTAAATTCATTCAAAATAGGTTTTTGATCCAAGGTGAATTTGAGAAACTTTTGGATTTCCTCCGACTCGATCGGCTTCACTTCAAAGGAGGATTGTTTCCTGTCAACGAGGTTGATATCCCCTGTACCTAGTCTCTATTTTAAAAGAAGAAGGAATTCAAGGAAATTATTTCATTTTTCGAATTCATTTCCATTAAAAAAAAAACTGATAATGTATAACATGTGGCTAAAAGTTCATCACGCCCTTAAATAAAATGATCATTTTCAAATTGCATATAAATCACATAATCATGCATGGAAAAACAGGTATTAAAAAGCATGGAAATGCCCTGTCTGCTGGTCTCTCTTGAATCAACTTTTCTTGCTTCTCTTGATTTAAAGTAGGCAAACTTAATGTGTATTGAGTTTTGATGAAAATATGATTGGAATTCCAGATGATAAGAATTCACTAAATAATTGTTTCCATCAAAAGAATGAAATTAAGCAGCTATGTAATGAGTAGATACTTGAAATACACTGCACACAACAAAATATATTAGAGTTGAGTTTTGACCCAGTGCAACTGTGCACAGACTGCATTCTACTAACTTAATGTTCTCTAAATATCCAGACCTGCCAACCTCTGGAATTCAAAAACTGTATTCTTTAACCCTAAAAGTTGTATTTTACTGACAAAAGTTGTATTCTTAAAAATAAACGCGGACTGTTACGTGAATCAATGCCTCTTACAGTTCCTACATACAGGAAGAATTTTTTTAATGGATCATTGGTTGAATATGCATGATTTCGTCACGACTGTTGTGTTCGATGAACCAATGAACATCCCCAAATTGCCGATGTGAGATGCTTGTAGGATACTTGACAGGACAGAATGGGCATTTTGCCATTGAAAATGGCACACACACAATTTTTTGTTGTTGTTGAAAATCATATTTTATTGAGGGAAATCGTACTGTCGTATTTGCTTCTTAAAATCGTACGAAATACGACTAAATCGTACTGGTTGGCAGGTCTGAATATCCCTTTAATAAAAAGTATAATTTATAATCATGCAATTTTTTAACATTCAAGTTTGATAGTGATGGAGTTTGATGGAAAGACACTTGATAATAGAATTTTGAATGGGTCACTGAACCTGTCATAAACTGACAGATCACTATTGATGATGAGTAATCCATTAACAGGTTCTCAAAATATAAAAGCTATTTTTCATATACATGGCTCTGCAAGATACATACTTGTCCTGAGTTTCATAGTAATCCATATGTTGGTTCTAATGATAATGCGTTCACGCCCTATTTTTGCATACATAATGAGCCCCATGACCCTAAAATCTAATCAGTTCATTGGCTCTGCAAGATACATACATGTCTTGAGTTTGATGGTAATCTGCCTATCGGTTCTAATGACAATGCGATCACAAGCTATTTTTGCATACATAATGAGCCCCATGACTTTTGACCTTTGACCTCCAAGTCGAATCAGTTCATTGGCTCTGCAAGATACATACATGAACCAAGTTTAGCCACAATTCATCAATCGATTCTTGAGATAATGCGATCACAATCATTTTTTGCATACATAATGAACCCTGTGACCTCGTGACCCCAAAATCTTATCAGTTCATTGGCTCTGCAAGATACATAACCCAAGTTTGGTGGGAATCCATCAATCGGTTCTTGAAATAACGTGATCATGAAAACGGGACGTATGGACGGACAAACCGGCTACTTCGTTGTGGAGTCATAAAAACAAAACAGACTGAAAGCGTGAGGCGTGTTTGCACGTAATATTGAATAAAATATATATTTTTAAAAATAAAAAAAAAATGTGTTTGTGTGTGTGTTGCTGGTGTGTGTGTGCATTCGTGCGTTTCTGTAATTGTGTCTGTAAGTGTCTCTGTAACGGGGGTGGGGGGGGGGGGGGGTAGAAATGGCAATACATAAAAAGAGATCCTTACTTATTTATCTACACCTCTATCTTTCAAGAACATACCTTCTCGTCTGAGACGTTATCCTCCTCATCTGAGGTGTTATCGTCCTCGTCCAAGACGTTTTCCTCCTCGTCCGAGACGCCATCCTCCTCGTCCGAGACGCCATCCTCCTCGTCCGAGACGCCACCCTCCTCGTCTGAGAAGTTATCCCACCTGAATTGATGTTGAGGAAAGACGATAAAATATAGGTTTGGGGGATAGGATCTTGGCCCTGTAACATATGAAGTGACTAACAATCCAATCAATTGTACATATCTGTTGTATCTTCAGTTTTGCTGCAATTAATTGTTTCTTATTAAGCATTGTATTTACCTGTAACACAAAAGTAGTGGTAAGTTGCTATTATTTATTATGTTCCAATTTATTGAAGGAGATACATGTACAAACAAGATTTGGGATAATATTAATGGTAACTTTCAATGTTACAGGGCCTATAGGCACCAGAGGCCTGAGGTGGTATTCTGAAATTGTTATGCTAGTGAAAAAATTGTTTCCTGTTAAAGCAAAGATAAATAAGGAAAATCTTTGATTAATTCTCGATATCACCAATTTATTACAAATACCAGCATGTTACATTCAGGCCTCGTTTCAAATGCACTCTGGGATAGTTTGGTGACCAAGTCGCTTCCTGTCTATTTCGCACAGCTGTGCTGTGCACGCCAGCGGTGATTGTGTGTGTGTGTACTTTATTTTCTGACAGCACTCACAGTGATTTATCATGATTCCCAACAATTTCAAGAGTCGATCATTACGTAAAAACGTATGAAAATATTGTTACACATACTAAAAATAACATATTTGGTGGTGTGATTGGAAAGAGCAAGTACAAGCATAGAAATAATAATCTCACCTTTCTTTGGTTATGTTCATTGGCAAGAGTGAAACCTTGTCTGAAATATTAAAGGATGTGACTACATTAAAGGGTTCGTTGGCTTTTTAGACGACCAATGGACATACTACTTTTTGGTGGGGTAGTCTAATGTTAAGCCCGTCATTTTCTCGAAGTTTCAAGAAGGTCCTTCCATTGTTTTAATCTAGACATCGATATGATTTGGAGGATCTATCTCTTGTTTGTCATTGCTGCCGTCACCAAAAATAAATAACCTAGAAATAGCTTTTAGACACGTACCTACATACATTATTCATTGGCTCCAAATTACTTTCAAGAGGCTACATCTGTGCATTTTTGGCATATTGGCAATAGCGATAATTTCTATGTAAAGCTGGCTATGTATTTGTACAGTTTAGAGATAAATCTGCACCTACACCTACAATTAGTCCCATTCCATGCAATCTCAATTTATGATAATTAACATAATTTCCACTACCGGTATTTGAATATAGCAGACAACATACAGTATAGTTCACAGAATACAACCAAAGAAAACTAAACAAATGTTTATTGCGGACACTTGCATAACTTTGGGTGGCCTTGCATTTCATAGAGACGTGTAAGAAATGAGAAGAGGAAGGGAGATGAAGCAAAAGTGCCTGATAGAAAGTAAGACTTAAAACTGATATCTGTGCGTGATAATGTACAAATGATGCATACGAATGAGTACATTATAAAATTTATCAGTGCTCGAGTTGAGGCTGTATGCATCTATCGTACACAACCGTTAGGCTGAATAGGATAGGTGCTTAAGCGGCCTCAACAAGAGCAGATAGATCCTGTTAAAAAATCCATCATTTGTTTTATACAAAAAATATCCTAGATCCTTGTTATTTGATCTAAAGAGACTTTCAATATTGTTCTTAGTAATTATCGCTGATAAATAAACCCAGGTTTAATAGGCTTAATTAGGCGCGCACACAGGGATAGGTGCACTTGCCTCTACACCCATGCAATGCATAAATGTTACACATGTATTAATCCACCCACAGTATATAAAGCATATTAAACTCTACATGCCCTGCTGTGCATCGTATACTTAAAGATTGTTAAACAGTACTAGAAACTATAGCATGCTTTTTCGTGAAAAAACATGTGATATCCTCAGTAAATGAATCACACTTGACCGTGCTTGACCAATCATTTGATTAGGATCTAGGAGTGAGTTGTATAGAAATAAAATTAATTTGTAATTAATTATGTTTAGTTCACTTACCATCGAGAGTCAGTGAGCGACTGCAGAAATGAATCAAAATCTGCTTGGGGAACTCCATTGAACATGAAATTTCCATTACTGATTCGAGGAAAAGAATCCTGAAAAGAAATGTATGGGCATGCTTGGTGAAAGTGATTCATGTAGTTTTCCTCCATTCAAGTCTGGCTGAAATACTATACCATACATGTACATACCAGGTCAGTACCCTCTCTGGCATATAGACTTAGTGTCCTCGTTACACTGACACCTCCTATACACCGCCCCCTTCCCACCAAATACACACATACAAAAAAGCTGTGTTGATTGAACTGGTCAATATTTCAACAGAACATTATGCTGACACCCCATGCTCCCTGATCATGCACATGCCCAAAACAAAAAGAACACAAACAAACAAATCCGTGCTTAAAATAGAACACTGTGATCAAGATCTTCATCCTTTTTTAGTGACTATTCAATCTAAAGTATACTCTCAGACCCATGATGACATTATTCAAACCATATGAATTGATTTGAACTATTTGTATCCATTAGTCTTTAGAGTACTTCAATGATCTGTTTATACTGAAATTGCATTACTGCGTAACTAGTAACACAACACTCTCCTCCCCCTCCCCCCCCCCCCCCCAAAAAAAAAAAAATGCTTGGTACTACAAATATACTTCAAGTTAGTCTTAATTCATTAAAAAAAACTACTTTTACTTAGGCGAACCTTTAAAAGTGATTTTTTTTTGGAAAAACATATTTGTAACTCAAGCTATATGAATGCTATATCATGCACGAGTACTGCACATGAAAATGAAAGACCCTCTTTATAATATTTTTCCTTTGTCTGCTAAGATATTTTCATACACACATTGAACAAAACTTGACTGTTGCCGAAATATCATAACTCCTTAAACTCATCTCCACTGCTGCATGTGTACATGAATTCATCTATACCAGCAGCATCAACAGCATCAACAACAGCATCAACAACAACAACAGCATCAACAAAAGCATCAACAACAACAACAGCAGCAACAACAACATCAACAACAGCAGCAACAACAGCAGCAACAGCAGCAGCATCTTGGGATTCATCCTCGCCAACCTGTGAGTTTGAGCCAGTTGCACCAACAAGAATCGGCCAACAGCGTGATCAGCAGTAACGCAGCTGCGGTAGAGTACAAATACACATACATACCTGTAAGGTTGACGCCTTTGCATGCAGTGTAGAATAGAACTCCTCCTGGAAATCACTTCCATCTAGTGTCAGATAAGTCAGGTTTGGCATGGAACACAAAGCTTCTGCTAGGTGTTGCAAGGAGACTGATGTTGGACACCTAACATCTGAAAGCCTGACAGTTTTTACCTACATGTATACAAACGATACAAGTACATTACCAGAGTATATGTTTTAATTGAATGACGGAAAATATATCTGGGTGCTCTGATATACATGTTTGTGTATGGCTTTGCTCAGGGTATCTAAATTTCAAAGAGAAATTTGAGTTTCTGCCCTTTTATATATATGACACCTTAATCAGGAAAAATAAGCAAGGAATGACAAAGTTCTGTATGTTTAAAGTAGTGCTTGCATTTCCATAATTTTATCAAACAAATTTGTTTTCACTGGCTGCCTGCCGTAGCGACAAGCAGAATTGACAAAAGACTTAACTCCGTTCCGTTGACAATCAGCCATGCATGAAGTCTTTTGTCTACGGCTGATTGTCAACGAAACGGAGTTAAGTCTTTTGTTAATTCCGTTTGTTGCTACGGCAGGCAGCCAGTGAAGATAACACTTGTTTGGGCTAGTGGAAACAGGCTTTTTGACTGTTTATTGATGCTTCAGTGATTGGGTCTAGCTCAAGTTGACTGGACTATAGATATTGAGTAGGCAGATGGTCTTCAAAATGGGGTCTAGGGGGATAGGGTGAGACTTGAGCTTGGATCCTGTTCACACTTTAAACTTAGGAGGATCGTTAATACTAGGAGTGGATCCCTAGATGCTTAATAGGAGTAGTGACACTAAGTACTCTCTTACTTCAGAAGTATGAACAGGGAGCCGGCCTGCTGGTCCGAGACTTTGAACTTGTTTAGAAGGGAGACAGGGGCAGGAAAGAACAGACTCCTAACTTTATTGATGATTCACTAATCAAATCACACCCACAAAAGTTGAAATATATTAATTTGCCTGATTTTGAAGAGAGATAAGCCTATAACTGAAATTTGATCAGTGCACTTGCGATTTGCACAAGGTCGTTGTGTGCCTGTACTACAAGGTTCAGGCCCTTGAGTTGGATTATATACTTAATGCACACATTCGTCATACAGAACGTCTGTTTGGAGCAATTACGCATTACACAAAGTTACCCCTTTCTGCCCCTAAACAGATGATTACGTAGCTTAACCCACAGCCTACACGTACTGGAGCAGTGTTTCATAAAACTTGTTATCAATAACAAAAGCCAAATTTTTATGACAAATTTGCTCTCAGCCAATCAAATGGCATGATTTCAGTAGCTTATGACACTTATACACTTATAACCCCCCCCCCCCCAAAAAAAAAAAAAAATAATAATAATAATAATAATAATAAGAATAAATAAAAATAAAAAAAATAAAATTATTAAAAAACAAGACAAATGCGACTGCGTCTCCTATATGCCTCCGCCTTTATAAAACCAGTAATTTCAGAAATTGACCTCTGTGACCTATGACTTTTGACCTCATTACACCAAAAATCTATTCAGTTAAAGTTTGAAGTTCATATCTCAAGGGGTTCTTGAGATATCGCCATAATGAGGCCAATACCTGGATATGACCTCTGTGACCCTTGACCCACATTCTCCAAAATCCAATCAGATTATCTTTCTATGGTGATACATACTATCCTCCAGTTTGAAGTTAATATCTCAAGTGGTTCTTGAGATATCGCGATAACGAGCTCAATACATGGAATTTCACGAGTTGACCTCTGTGACCTTTGACCCTTGACCTACATACTCCAAAATCTAATCAGATTGTCTTTCCATGGTGAACCATACTAATCTCAAGTTTGAAGTTGATATCTCAAGTGGTTCTTGAGATATCGCGATAACGAGCCGAATACCTGGAATTTCATGAGTTGACCTCTGTGACCCTTGACCTTTGACCTACATACTCCAAAATCTAATCAGGTTGTCTTCCTATGGTGATACATGCTATCATTAAGTTTGAAGTTCATATCTCAACTGGTTCTTGAGATATCGCGATAACGAGGCCAATACCTGGAATTACATAATATTACCCCTGTGACCCTCGACCTATGACCTACATACTCCAAAATCTAATCAGATCGTCTTCCTATGGTCATACATATTATCCCCAAGTTTGAAGTTCATATCTTAACTGGTTCTTGAGATAATGTGTTAACAAGGTCAATACATGGAATTTCATAAGTTGACCTCTGTGACCCTTGACCTTTGACATACGAGCTCCAAAATCTATGAAGTTTAAATCTCAAATGGTTCTTGAGATATCGCGCTAACAAACTCAATACAAGGAATTTCATAAGTTGACCTCTGTGACCTGTGACCTTTGACCTACGTACTCCAAAATCTAATCAGATCGTCTTCCTATGGTGATAAATACTATTCCTGAGTCTTAAGTTTAAATCTTAAATGGTTCTTGAGATATTGTGATAACGGTCAAACGGGACAGACGTACGGACGTACGGACGGACGTACGGACGGACAACCCGAAAACATGATGCCTCCGGCACCACCTTCGGTGGCGGAGGCATAAAAACATTCGGTTTAATAGACGAGAATGTGTTCTTTTTTGGGGGGGGGGCTTGTTCTATATTTCGAGGGCATATTCTGTGTGTTAGCAGAAACAAACGGGTGAATGCCAATATTAAGCTTATAAATGCCATTTATGTCACTTTATCTTGGATGCAGCAATTTGCTGTTCTGTTTCCATCAAAATGTATGCACCAGGCTTTGAATACTCCATAAACCATGCTTTTTCCGTCCATCGACCGAAAAGCTCGTCCGTAATCCTTCCCAACTCCCAAGCCATGACTCCGGTCTGTTGATACTGGCTGGTTGCCATGGAAACACAAAATTAATTTCCTCTCCGACCAATACCATTGACATAACAAATTTGTTCATAGACGACCTATGACCTTTGCTTTAGCGCTAAAAGGGTGTTAACTGATAATGCTGGCTCTTAGCCGACATATCAATCTCAAGAACTGATGTAATACAATCCACTCTCAATTCCAGACGAGCAACTTACATATACATTGTCTGTTTAGAGCCAAAAGGTCATGACCTCTGTGTAAAACAAACCAACTTAACACCCTTCTGGATCTCAACATACAAAATACATTCTCACAAAACCTTAGCATTTCACACTTCTTCAGTTTCAGTAAATCATCCCCAGAAATCATTCCTCATATTTGACCTTTGACCCCAATCTAGATGTTTGGCGTTCCCGTCATATAGCCCACGAGATGAAAGCCGTGTGATAATCTTACAAATATGTAGTAGTTTCAATTCTAAAGTTTCACATCGATTTGCTCCTGATGGAAAATTGGCAACAATCTTGGCGCTGCCCTAGCTCCTAGGAAAATAATTTTACCAACTGCCTGCTCGCATGAAAAGCATCATTACTGCAATATTGCTTGTTCAGAGCTAGAAGGAGGTTAACCATGTATTATATTATATCAGGTAACGCCCTTCTGACTCTAGACAGATGATTTTTTTCTGGAGAGTTGTGATTTTGGTTATTTGGCCAATGTATAAATTGCAAGCATAGGTTTTCCTGTAGGCTCTCCTACAGTGTACTTGCAAATGACACTACATTGTACAATCTCCATATAGCCTTGTACAAAATACAACAAAAGTTGTCAGTATATCAATATACAATGTACATGTTGACATTTGTGGATTAGATAGAAAGTGGTATAAACTGAACTGATCTGGGCCCTGTTTCATAAAACAAAATTGCTCCGACTCAGTCAATCAAATTGCACGATTGCAGTAGCTTATAACACTTATCGTAACTTATTGATTACAAGTTTGTGAAACGGGGCCCAGAACTGAACTGAACTGATCAGAAGTGATGTATGATCTATGATGCTTTGGGATATATGTCAAAATGAAGCACACTGTTTGCACCTATCACAAGAGGGTCGTGTTTTAAAGTAAATCTACACAGTAACAGATCATATCACCCATGTAGAGAAGACACATTTTAAAGGGATCTGGTAACTTTGTCTCAGGTTCTGAATCAAAATTCTGGATTTAGCTCATGCTGCAATGATAATTATAAACCTTTAGGTCAGTCAGGAACCCCATGACTTTTACAAGCTGATCGGCTGTCTGATTATCAAGATATTTATGATTGGAATTACAAATTTTGAAAACCGTTTGCCAAACGGTTTTCATAACACTACAGTCTATTGGGGAAAACGAGTATTGTAAAACCGGTCACTCAAAGATTTTTTACTTTATTGAGGCAGTTCTTGATCATTTTGAAGCGCAATTTTTTTAGGGCTTCAATATTACACCATATCACAGACACTGATAACAGGTAGGGCCTTGTATCTCAGATTTAACATTGTTAAACGCTTCCTTTAAACGTTTTTTGTTGTTGCAATAAACTGGCTTCAAATCGAAAAATATGAGGGCATCTTCTTTTCAATGTATGTCATACATTGTACACTGTGTAGCTGAACCCATTGGGAAAAAAAGAAATGTGATGCCATCTCAATCCATAAAACTTTCAACCAACTTTGGTAAATTTTCAAACCATGCATCAAACTGATTAACTGATTTTCACATTTACAATGTAGGACTGCTGGTACTGGGTATACGGTACTCTCCACTCCATATCTGCTGGCAGTCTATGATCACAGCTCATACATGTATGTCATGGGTGAAAAAAGGTATTAACTGCACACATATATGCCTACACGTTTCCTGGAACAGATACATGTATAGGTCACATTACACACACACACAAACATACAGACAAGTAATTTGGTCTTACCTTGACTGAAAATCCATCTTTATAAATGATCCAAGAATGTAAGAAAAGAATAGAAGTAAATAAATTGTAATGAACATCATCATCATCTTCTCTACACGTTTTGAACTTCAATTCATCTCACATTGTGTTGTTTCATATTATTTCCAGTCATTTTTATTACCATGATGCCAAATGTTTTTCTCCACATAATTCCCCTTACGTTGTTACGTAAGTCTTTTTCTTATCAAAAGCATATTTCCATCTGAAAGTCGCTTCCTTGACTTTCATTGAATGTTCCCTATGCGCTCATCATTCTATATATTTATATAAAAATTGTAATAGTATGTACATATATGTATTAGCTGCATACCAATAAAACTGTACAAAGCATGTACATGGCAAGACAGGTATGCAAATTTGACCTGTATGCAAAATATTTCTCTCGGTGCGTACCCTATTAACCTCCCCTCATCTTTAGACGTTGGCAGCGGGAGATTTCCGACAAAGTTTCCAACAACTGACCCAAACAAATATCACTTTGGAATGGTGATGATTCCTGACAAGGAAAGTGAGGGGAGAGATCTGGGAGGCTTTCAAGGTAGAGTTCTGTCATATTTTGACTGTATTGACACGGGTGTGGTAGAGATGGTGATTTTGATATGTGGCTGCTAAGGTGATTATGGTGACAGTAATATGGTTGCCAATTGGGTGGGGGATGTAATGAGTGGTAGAAGAAGTGGTTTATAATGGTGGTGGGCGGTGATGATGATGATGATGATGATGATGGTGGTGGTGGTGGTGGTGGTGATGGTGGTGGGGATGGTGATGATGATGATGATGGTGGTGGTGATGATGATGATGATGGTGGTGGTGATGATGATGATGATGGTGATGGTGATGATGACGGTGGTGGTGGTGGTGGTGGTGGTGGTGGTGGAGGTGTTGTTGTTGTTGTTGGTGTAGTTGTTGGTGTAGTTGTTGTTGTTGTTGTGGTGGTGGTGGTGGTGGTGGTGGTGGCGGTGATGATGATGATGATGATGGTGGTGGTGGTGATGATGGTGGTGGTGATGATGGTGGTAATGATGATGATGATGGTGATGATGATGATGATGGTGATGATGATGATGATGATGGTGGTGGTGATGATGATGATGATGATGGTGATGATAATGACGACGACGATAGTGATGACCATTTCATAATAATGTTGGTGAATAATAAATAATGATGAGGGTAATGATAATGAAAATGATTATGTAACAACTTTGTGAATAATTATGCAATTTAATTTGTTCACTCACATACCAGCAATTAATAGCTTCCTATCTCCATCTATCACTCATCCCTAGATCCCCTCACAATACTCTTCCAATCCACAACAGTCACAAGAGCATCAATTAAACCACCACCACATGCTGCTATGACAAATGCCTTGAGCACAGCAAAGAATCACGGACAATCTCAGAACAAAAATCAATATTTCTAACTTTGTATTCATGAATCATTTTCTTATCACCTGGTTTCAGGCTAATTAATGCCCGAGGCATGGTTCATTTCCAGATGTAATTATACGATTCAGTTGTTTCTCAGATCAACTGACCATGCATTGATGAGACAACAGGGTGTAAGACATGCTAAGTCATCATCACTACCAAGTGCATGGTCATAGAAGATCTGATTACCGTGATGATGTCATCAATGAAAAGGGGAGGGGCAGACATCTGTTTTAATCCTGACGGGGGCAGGTGAAACAAAGTAATGGCATTCCCAAAACAAGAGGGGAATATATGCATGATTCATATAAACTATTTCCACATTAGTTAATTGGAATCTTAAAGAATTTGGGGACTCTACTGCTCGATGTCATACCATTGCCTGTGCAGACTGGGTGGTTCCTGATCAGTATAAGCCGCTGGCAATTAAAGAACAATTAGTCAAAAACTGATGTACAAATTCAAAATGATAGTTCAATTAAAATTTCTTATACATGCATTATGATAAACTCTTACAAAAATAAAGACTAGAAGAGCAATACTCGAAGGTATTCCATGCCATTGTTGGTAGCCATGTACACAAATTCATACTACCTTCTGTATCACCATTTGACCCATTTTAAACATATTTTTCCAAAGATAAATTGTGTCTTTGAGGTATTAAAGCAATCAAGACTTTTAAAGAGAACAACTTCGTCAAGTTACAACATTAAAAACAACATAATTCATAAGTTTAAATTCTTCAAAATAGGGTCTGGATGTCTAGAATACTCCCTTTGATTAAACTTGCATCATCACCCAATAACGGTCGATCACACCAATTATTTCTCAAATATTGAATAAAAAACATGTCCGAAAACCAGATGCCGCACTTTACGACTCCCTAATAGATAGAATAAATTCAATTGTCTGCAAATTACAACGACTGATGCTATCTCTGTAATGTACCGAGTGGTCGGAGGAGTGCGATAGTTTGGATGGATGTTTTAGCGGGAGTGAGCTTCGTTAGCAGAGTAAATTAAATCAGTGAAACACAGGTACATGCATGTGTGCAATTTCAGGGTAGATTGGTGTCTATGTGATAAAGAGATCTCAATTATTGACTGTAGCAAGGATAGAATGGTGTAAAACAGGGTGTGGAAAGGAATTTTGGGGAGAATATGAAAAAATATCACTGTTAAACAAAAAATGTATTTTTAATTTCTACCCCTGGAGTGATGCAGACACTAATATCTTATATTCAATAAAGATGAAGCAAAAAAACATACACAAAACGATGAGAGTGACATATGGAGAGTAAGAGTGAGAGAGGGGCAAAGAGAGGGGCAAAGAGAGAGAGAGAGAGAGAGAGAGAGGGGGAATGTCAAATATTCTGAATTGGGGAGAGATGGAGAGAGGAGAGGAGAGAAACAGAGAGGGAGAGGAAAGGAAGGAGGTAGGGAGGAGGAGATAGACATAGAGATAAAGAGAGAGAGAGAGAGAGAGAGAGGGGGAATGTCAAATATTCTGAATTGGGGAGAGATGGAGAAAGGAGAGGAGAGAAACAGAGAGAGGGAGAGGAAAGGAAGGAGGTAGGGAGGAGGAGATAGACATAGAGATAAAGAGAGAGAGAGAGAGAGAGAGAGGAGGAAGGGAGTGAGGGGAAAGAAGGAATGGAGGGAGAGAGATAGAAGAGGGAGAGAGATAGAATAGGGAAGGGAGAGATAGAAGAAGGAGAGAGAGAAGAAGGAGAGAGAGAGAAGAGGGAAGGAGAAATAGAAGAGGGAGAAATGAAAGTGGGAGAGAGAGATAGAAAAGGGAGGGGGAGAGAGAGAATGCCAAACATACAGAATTGGAGTGAGGAAAGGGGGATGGCGTGTATGTTGTCATCATCCCTGAGGATAGTAGTTGAGAGACCCAAACTTTCTTTGAAGTGCCCCCTCTAGAGTCTAAATACAGTATACCCTATGATCTCCAGCCAATTTTGAGTATCCACAGAGTTACTTCATGAAGATCTTCTATATATTCTGGGTAGCTGACATTTCATTATTCAAAGAAATAAAGCCAAGATCAATTTCATGATAGATGTGATATAAAGTAAAATCTAACAATAAATATGTCAAAGCATTTCAACAAATATTTCGAACAATCAGGAGTTCAGGCTTTTTAATGAGGGAAATATTGTGCATTTCACTTAATTTTCAGATTTGTTTGCCTTTCCTTTTTGGACTATCAGACTCCAACTACACACCATAAAATAAAAACATATTTGTTTAATCTTCATTTTTAACTAGCCAAATAAAAATACATAAAATTAGAAAAACAAATTCCTTTCTCAAATAATAAAAATCAAGATTTGGAGATGAAAAACTTGTCGTTATTCATGTGTATGCTGTGCTTCCCTGCTGTACCCTATGAAACTTTCATCACAGTTTTCATTTTAATGAAAAGGGAACAAAGAACTGGTAATCACATAACAGTCAACTAAAAAGATAACAGCATATTTATTTGGTTAGGTTTTCATTTCTCATACAGGTATGAGAATCACAAAGATACATAAAAATGCAAGTGCTCATGGCACAATATTGTTTGGCGCCATCTATTGACAACTCTGTCATCAGAGCAATTCCTCATTCATACCAGTAGAAGTGAAGAAACATTTTTTTCCTCATTTTTTTAATGAATGTATATCATTCCCAATATCGTCGTCAAAATGAAGTTGATGAATACTATCTTCATAACATAAACCCCGGGCATGGTGGATCAGTGGTTAGAGCGCCCGCCTCGTGAACGGGAGGTCGTGGGTTCGAACCCCGTCCTAGTCATACCAAAGACTTATAACAATGGGACCTTCTGCCTTCTAGCTAGGTGCTCAGCATATTAGATTGGAGAAGGGTAGTAATAACATATTATGTTATGCAGGGCCCGCTGGAAGAGCAGTTTCATAACTGAAGTGGCTACCCTGGGTAAATAAAACGTTATTATTATTATTCACTTGAAATTGGGAGTATATTTATAAGTAGATGTCAAAAGTCCATCAGAAAATCATCATTTTCAATTATCTAAATATTAACATTTGTATAATACGAGGATTAGGAGGAAGTAATAATTAATTAAACTATTATTGCTCATATGCATTTTACAGCATCAGATTTGCTTCTTTTTATCATGCTTTGTAACACATAGATGAAATGGAAGGAATTTAAATGTTTCAGTTTTTATTTTTATTTTTAATAACTGACTGTCTGGAAACAGATAACCTACACTGTATATTGTAAATGTATATACATACCTTGCCATAAATTATAATACTAACAAAAACTACAAGTTGAGGATTTAAATTGTAGCTCAATATCCCATTCCTGACAATGTCAATGTAAAGGACAATGCACTACTAGAAGCCATCACGTTGGTCACTTGCATGTATCAAACACGAAAGCTCTGCAATCGATGAGATAATTGATGCACGTATCATCGCTGTTTTAGTGATTATCAGCCTCATCACAGCCCTCCTTCACTTCTAATAACCTCCAGTCACTCAACATCCTAGCCTGGTATATGGAGGACGGAATGACTTTCCCTTTTGGTGGAGGTTGTGGCGGCGGTGGTGGTATTGGTAATGATGATGGTTGTGATGGTGATGAGAGTAGCGACTGTGGTAGTATTAGTATCATAATAGAGTAGTGGTGGTGGTGGTAGTGGTGGTGTGGTGGTGGTGGTGGTAGTGTGGTGGTGGTGGTGGTGGTAGTGGTGGTGGTGGTAGTGTGGTAGTGGTGGTGGTGGTGGTGGTGGTAGTGTGGTAGTGGTGGTGGTGGTGGTAGTGTGGTAGTGGTGGTGGTGGTGGTAGTGAAGGAGTTGGTGGTGATGATGATGATGGTAGTGATTGCGGTGGTGGTGATGATAGTGATGATGATTGTTGTGATGGTGATGAGAGTAGCGACTGTGGTAGTATTAGTATCATAATAGAGTAGTGGTGGTGGTGGTAGTGGTGGTGGTGGTGGTGGTGGTAGTGTGGTAGTGGTGGTGGTAGTGTGGTAGTGGTTGTGGTGGTGGTGGTGGTAGTGAAGGAGTTGGTGGTGATGATGATGATGGTAGTGATTGCGGTGGTGGTGATGATAGTGATGATGATGGTGATGGTGATAGTGATGGTGATGACGACGATGATGGTGATGATGATAATGGTGATGGTGATTTTAAAAAGAAAGCGATGATGATAACAGTAATATTAGTCACAGAAATGATGACGGTGATAATCATCCACCTTAAATAAATAGATAAAGTAAGGGGTTAGTAAACTATGTGTGTACCTTCCAGCCTCATTTCTTTAAATTTTGTTCACAAAATTTGTTCTTCCTGGAAATCAAGCTCTTTGTAACCCTCTACCAGATCCTACAACCCAGTCTTCCAAGTGCAACATGGTTAGTGCTGTAGCCGAACCGCCGGACCGAACATGGCACTTCCGAACCGAACCGAACCGAACCGAACGCAAAGGCCTGGTTCGGATGTTCGGCAGAAAAATGTTAACGTTTTTGCAAGCTAATAAACTAGTCATTTTGTACCTAATTTTAATGTCATGATTGCTCATTTTATATTTACTTTTTTCCCATTTTCCGCCTTTGTGATTTATGTTTATCCAGTGGTGGGCGCGACTTCACTGGCGCCATTTAAAATCCCAAATCCTGACCACGCTCCGTCGCGATCGCAAGCCATAAACAAGCATACATGTGCGTGATCAAAACGGCTCAAACCCATTCAACAAAAAAATAATATTTTAATTGTAACAATATCGGACAAATTTTACAATATAAATAATAAAATAAATATATATTATAGTATGGTATTTATTTATTCAGAAAAATAGGGATTTTATATTTTTCCTATTGAAAATAAAAACTTATAAAAAACAGTAATTGACGAACCATTCAAGATGGCAACTTTCATGACTCTAACAGTAGACAACAACCGTCTCGGAAAATCTTTAAAAAATATCACTTATTGACAAATTGAAAACATGATTCTTTTAAAATTGAAAATAAAACACGATTCAAGACGGAAATACGAATGTAAGTAGTATTTTTCTTCACAAATAATTACGTTTAGAGCATTCTTTTAATGTGAAATTCGTGCTGGTCGGAAGCAGTGTGCAGAAGTCCTCCGTGCTGGTCGGGCCCGGCAGGCCAGCCAGCCCGCCCAGGGCCGACCGCCGTGGCTATAACGCTGCTTGCTATTATATTTCCGAACCCCGAACCGAACCAAGTTCGGGTGAAACATTGCCGAACTCTGCCGAACCGAACACGAACATAGCGTCTGACTTACAGCACTAAACATGGTCATAGCTTCACAAATAATTACGTTTAGAGCATTTTTTTAATGTGAAATTCGTGCTGGTCGGAAGCAGTGTGCAGAAGTCCTCCGTGCTGGTCGGGCCCGGCAGGCCAGCCAGCCCGCCCAGGGCCGACCGCCGTGGCTATAACGCTGCTTGCTATTATATTTCCGAACCCCGAACCGAACCAAGTTCGGGTGAAACATTGCCGAACTCTGCCGAACCGAACCGAACACGAACATAGCGTCTGACTTACAGCACTAAACATGGTCATAGCTATGACCGAATGAAAAGCAACCGTATGCTTCAGTGGTTATCTCGATCATCTTCCATATTTTATGATAATAGGTAGGATTACAAGTGCACTCAATGACCATTCCATAACCCCTTCTCAGGTGGCAAATCATTTGGAAAATTAGGATTCAAGACCAGTCATCGGTTAAAGGTACACATACATGAAGGGCTCGCATCAGAGACTGCAAATACATTGTATCGAATAAAGCTTTGTGTAGATCATTGGGATAGACATACTCAACGGCTGGAGTTGGGTATCAAAAGGGAACACATCCCCACCGTGGTCCACCATGGTAGAACCCCCCCCCCCCTTCCAAAGAGAGAGTAGCACAAATAATTAAAAGAAAATAGGGAAAAGGGAAAGAGGAAAAAGATTCTTGAACAGCTGATACCATGCACCCCCCCCCCCACCTCCCCCATACCTTCCCTTTGTTAATTTGCATTGTGTACATCCGATATGACTTGTGCAATCAACCACCCCCACCCCACCTCACCCTCCCCCCCCCCCGTTACTGTCAGATCATCAGAATTTGACTTTCTAAAAATCTAGAAACATTTCTTTACTTTTGAAGTTTGCTGATTTTCTTTTTTCGCCAATTTAAGGCACTCTATACACACAAAATTTAAGAGCAAAATAAAGGGAGTAAAGATCGAGAGAGAAAGACAACAAGAAGGATAGAGGCAGAGAGACAGACAGAGACAGAGAGAGATGGAAAGAGAGAGATAGAGATGGAGAGAGAGAGAGAGAGAGAGAGAAAGAGAGAGAGGGAGGCAGAGAGATTAAGAGAGAGAGCTGGAGAGAGAGAGAGAAGCAAATTGAATAAATGAGTGTTTGTTCAGACAGCATGGAACTGATACAAACTGAAAGTGTGAACAGTGTTTAACCCTAACCTCAATGACCCTCTGATGTCAGAACACAGCATGGCATCTCAAAAACATGGCTACTTATCATAAAATCTCCCAAGCCTGATAAAAATGAATGAAAATATGCTGATAACTCATTATCTTTTTCAGATTAATAGGCAGAATAGGAAAATAGAGCTTAAACTGTAGGTTATGTAGGGATTACTGCACTGTGGAGAAACTCAATTGAGCTTCATGCAGTAACATATGTTTGTATCCAAAATATATCATTGTAAACATGATATTGCAGGTCATCCTGTGAGGAAGTAATATCAAAGGGGTAATCCAAAGTCCTAACTACTTCATCAAAACTGAAATTTTTGATACATTTGAAATTTTCCATATAGAAAATTGAAAGCAGTTTCTTCTTCTTGAAGTGGCTAATTGGGTGGTGATCTTCTAAAATTCAAAACTAATTAATTTCTTTTAATTTCTGATCAGATTTTCGTCAAATTTACACAGGATTTTGGACTTTTTTCCCATTATTAGAGGCAAGTTGGCTCAGTCGGTAAAGCGTGCCTGTAGAACCAACTATCTTTGGTTCGAATCCAACCCAGGTGGATGACACAACTTTTGTGTTAAAGTGCCCCTCCTCAGTTGCACAGACACAGGCTATGTTACAGTGGAAAACACTCTGTCCCTCAGATAGGACGTTAAATGGAGGTCCAGTGAAGAGAAGAGTCACCAGTTAAGAACCCACTGCACTATCCATATAAAAGTAGGGGTAATTAACCCCACTGTAGCGGTCCACTGGCACACACCCAATCAACTATACCAGGAGGAGAGACCCGGCAGTTACAGTGATTCATTTTGCTTTTCATCTCCCAGGCACAGGTGACAACAAAAAGACAAATATAATAAAATAATAATAATGATTTGATTCAGAGTATAGAAGGCCCTTCTACCAAATCCTGGAGCAATACTGCAATTTCTTTTTAAATTGATTACAAGTTCAATTGTTTCATACTTCTTATTTGTTATCAAATTTTGCTCAAACATTCACTGATTTGCTTCTCTGAAATCGCTGTATTTATTCAAACATTTATTGGTGGACTGGATTTTAGTTTTTGAGCATAGGAGGAACTTGTACAAAATTTTGAAGGCACCCTGCAATTTGTTTTGAATTGATCACACGTTTAATAGTTTAATACTTTCTCATTTTTCATCATATTTTTCTCAAACATTCACTGATTTGCTTCTCTGATATCGCTGTATTTATTCAAACTACTTTACACTAGGGTGGTCTTCCCCTTTTCAAGAAAGCAAACCTTTGGTTGCAAATACAACTGTCCTATTCTCAACAGGCGCGTCCTCATCATCTCGAGATTGCCAAATAGCCCGCTATTTCTGATTTGGGAAATAATCCCGAAGTAACAAATCGCGTCTAACGGTCTTCACTATCTCGAGATTCGACCTCGAAACTTGAAACTCGACCTTGAGAAATTAGCTTGAAATATTTTGCTCAGCGTTAGCGCGTATTGCACGGGACAAATAGCTGGATATTTTGCCAAATAGTGGGATATTTTGCAAATTATCCCAAGACATCTTGGGATGACAATCCTGACCAAATATCCTTCTAATTGCTTCTTCGGTCTGATGAAGACGCAAATTAACTGGATAGTTTGCGATCGGGATAGTTCAAATAGCTGGATATTTGGCAATCTCGAGATAGTGAAGACAGGCCTAGTATGGATGAGAAGCTACTCAAAGGATCCTCTCTTCAAAACAAACCCACACCACCTTCTCAATCTAAATAAATGCTTGTAAACTGACAGTGATACGAGAGACAGGTTCAGTGTAAACAAGCTGACAACCCACATCATGACTGCATGCAAAGTGCGTCTAATATATCGACCATTGATCGACAGCCAGAAGGGCATCAACTCTATGTGACAGTTGTGTGGTTTGATGCTGTTATGGCTCCAAACCAGACAATATGTGTTAGCTCTCTACTTTATTAAAGGTAAAGACCAGTTTTGGAAACGTCCCACTCTCAAAAAAATGAAATGGAAGCTCTTATTACCAATCATGTGAAAGAATATGTTTTGACTAATACGTGATGATACAAATTTTGCCAGGAAACCGCCTAGAAACCGCCTACTGGATATATATCGCGTGGTCCCATATACATCTTTCTGTGTACAGTGCTTGTAACTTTACCAAGCCTGGGCCAAATTTCTTATCATTTTGATGATTCCAGAACCTTGCAGTACACACCAATACTTATATGCTAGATGATCAACCTTTTCTGATCGATTCCATGTTTCTTTCACAATGCAATCGCATGACCATTACTGGTCTTTATCTTTAACTCTATGTGACAGTTGTTTGAGTTAATGCCCTTATGGCTCCAAGCAGACAATATGTGTTCACACTACACTATAACTTCTTTGGTCTTAACACATTCCTGTAACAAGAAATTGCCACCCCCCCCCCCCCCCCCCTCACAGCACCAGAAAAAAGTAATATACCGGTAATCAGAATGTATTAAAACAGAGGTAAATTGCAGAATCCAAATTGATAGGTGTAGGTTTCATTTGAATCTGTAACTTCTATTCCTGTGACATACCGGTACTTCAAACTTTATCAGGGTCTGATACACACAACCCCATTCCCCCTTTAAAATCCCTCTACCCCCCCCCCCCCTCCCCCAATTGAAATATATGTAAACAAGGACATATTGCCCCCTAATCTAATCAGGGTTCACATTGATAGATTTCATTCAAATCTGCGATACCCTGCAACAGGCTTCGACACTGATTGGGTTTGGTAAACACAGCCCCCCCCCCCCCCCAAAAAAAAAATAATTAAATAAATCAGAAAGTCAACAGAGCCGAAACTGATGGTTTTCATTTACGCAACTTCTTACATCTGGATCCGACACTATCGAGGACACACAGCCCATCCCATCCTATCTTCTAAAACAAAAGATCCCCCCCCCCAACAAAAAAGCTATCTAGAGCCCCAGGAAAAGGTTAGTATGAAGCCCCAGTAGTAATGCTAAGGCTCAAGCCTTTCCTCTCTTTAGAACATTGATAATACCTGTTCAATCTTTACAAGTTTTTATTTTTCTTTCTTCCAAACAGAAGACCCTTTGTTCAGATAACGATTACCAGATGATCACAACCTGTGTGAAGAAGGAATTTGAATGTCATCTGTCAGTCTGTCTCTCACGAGAGCAAAGGTGACACTCCTCAGGCCCTCAGGTAAATATCTTTCTGAATAGAGTTCATATATAGGGACTGTAGCCCAGATAAGAGGATTCATGACTAGGGGCAGATCCAGGATTTTGTAAAAAAAATGGGGGGGGGGGGGATATAACTATGTTAAGACATGCACAAAAATGTAAAATGTAAACAGAAAAGGTCACCAGGTTTTTTTTTTTTTTTTGGGGGGGGGGGGGGGGGTGCCTTTTAACTCCAATTTTCTCCGACTAGTAAAATATAGAATGAAGGTCATTACTTTGTTACATCCTAACAATTTTTCCAAACTTTTCATGTGACAGTGAAATCTACTTGCCAGAATGTTACCCCAAAATAATTAATTCAATTTGATTGAAAATAAACCTACACACCCTGTAAGTGTAGCTATTCGTCACTTGTTTCCAAAGATCTCTAGCCTATTATTTAGGTCCATCTTTTCCCCTCTTAAAGACCGTCACCACTACTGGGCCAGAAGGGATTAGACCACACAGAGAGCCATCGAGGTCACTGTGACAGGTGGCTTTCTCATTAACTCAGCTCTCATTTAACATAAGAAAAAGAGGATCATGGGGGACCAACAGGCACCGATTGGGGAAGTTTTCTATATAGAGGGAGCAAGTAGCTACAAGTATGGCAGTGTGCCTTTAACTTATGTTTCTTTAACCTCCTCTCTTTCTCTGTTCCTTCCACTATTTTTTCTTCTTCTCCTATCCCTCTTTTTCTTCCATGTCCTCATTCCATTTACTTCTTTATAGTTCTCAATGTTTTCTTATTCATAGCAGGGGGTACCAGATATTGTATTAAAAGGTTACATGAAATGAGACTGACATGTATGATTTGTGTTTATCTGCCCTTAGGGGGTGGGTGTGGTATGAAGACTATGGTCCTGAACCATGAGAGTTCAATGCACATTATGACCTCAGATAAGGCCATGACCTTAATGAGGTCAACAACCTCCATCATAAACAAACTTAGCCCACATAAACTAGTCTTGTACTTGGGCTCCAAAATTCATTTTCACATTTTACGAAACCATTCATTAAACAATTAAAAAAAGCTATTGAAGACAAAAGAAGGAGTTCAAGTAAAAAGAAACACATACATGTATGATACATAAAAATCACTAAAAGGAAATTGCACAACAGAATACCCCAAAAGAGCTTCTATCAACAATTTTTATATAAAAAAATCTAATTATACCCCTTTGAAACAGGCTATACCATCCATAGATCCAATCTGTCTTATCCAATATATCAATCTCTCGTTTTAATCAAACCATAGCAATGGCCTGACACTTTTAGTAATGCAGTTATTGGGATAATTGGTTTACCCTTTATCTCGTTACCATCATATACAGGACAGGTATGATCTTTATCTCGTTACCATCATATACAGGACAGGTATGATTAATCGCATGGAGAAAGGCTTTAACAAAGAGCTCTATAGGCCTGTTATCAGCTCCAGATTGCCAAATATCGCGCTATTTCAACTATCCCGATCGCAAATTATCCAGTTAATTTGCATCCTCATCAGCCCGAAGTTGCAATTAGCGGGATATTTGGTCCAGGTAATCATCCCAAGATATCTTGGGCTAGTTTGCAATATATCCCGCTATTTAACAAAATATCTCAAGCTAATTTCCGGAGCTCGAGTTTCAAGTCTCGAGCTGATGAAGACGCGATTTGTAACTTCGGGATTATTTCCCAAATCAGAAATAGCGGGCTATTTGGCAATCTCGAGCTGATGAAGGAAGGCCTAATGAATGCAGAGCTCCACAGAGTCCACACAATTTGCCTTTTATTTCATTTCACAAGGATCAGGGCAGAAATTGTATTGTGATAATGGGCCATTTTTTGTTTCAAAATGGGGGGGGGGGGGGCGGCATATTATAAATTAAGTACCCCCTTCCCCCACTTCTTATGATTACAAGGAATGTTTTTTGTTAATGATTTAAAAATCATAGAAAATCTGTTCACATCAAGGAAAGTGTTAACTCATTTACTGTAACACAGAATTAATATCTTCCGGCTCCAAACAGACTATGTTTAAATGTTCATTTCAAAATTTATTGTATTATTGATGTTGCAATTTCTTCTAAAATTGGATTGTTGATGTAAAGCCCATGCACATGTATGTGGTAGCCTTATTGAATTCTGGGCTGTATGCTTCTTGTTTATCACACTCCAAAAGGGGTCCTGACTGAAAATGTCAACACCCTTTAGCTCTCAAGATACTGGCCTATGCTTGTATATGCTGCATATTATCAGGGCAAGCTGGTCATTTGCAATATTTTAGGCCAATAACTCTTCATTTTCCTCTCATTACATTTCAATCTATCATCCCACTGTCCATTCTTCATTCATTTCCCCTGTCCAAACTACAGATTCTTTGTCTCTGCGGTCTTTAGTTGATCCCCAGAATCCCCTGATCCCCTGATTTGGCGAAAGAAACAAATCACATTTTAAATTGAAGATTTGGGGGCGAAAACTGGAGTTTGGGCGAGCCAATATATTTAAAAGCCATTTTATCCTGTTCTGACTCACTTTCTTTGTGTGTGGTATATTGAATAAATATCTGATTTATGCTACTGTAATCTATTTGGTGTTAAGTTGAATCTAAATACCCTCTAAAAGAACAGCTTTTGAATAGTAACATGTAAGTATTAAAGGGAAATCCAACTTTGATAATATTTTGAAGGGTGAAGGCACTTGGGAAAAAATCTATTAGTGTTTTTTTTTTGTACAAGACAAACGGGAGAATTATTCGTCACAATCCATTGCCAGATTTGCGAATTTGAAATTCACATAGCTGTGCAGCGTGCACACCAGTACTAACGGGGCGGTATAGCAATCTGACGGAGGCGATTATGTAGCTCACGGGGGCGAATCGCCCATAGCCCCCGTGTATTTTGAGCCTTGTGGCTAATTGCCCTACCTAACAACACCTTGCAGTTTTCATTCTGACTATTGAAATACAATTAATCTTAGAAGGTGAATGAAATAATTTGAATTGAGACACTTCACAAAGATGCATGCATTAAATTTGGTTACATTACAAAATGGCCTGGCAAATTGCATGTTCAGAACTCTACTTTATCTTTAACTCCCCGTTAAAGGCATGTGTGTGAACCCCACTAATGGGTATGATATATGTAGCAGTGTTGATGTCGCATCCAGGGGGCAGAGTGTAAATGTTAAGATAACATTCCCTCCTGGCAACCTTTTAATCATCCTCATATCACATTTTACAAGGCCAAAAGCAACAGCCATCTTAAAGCTAAGGTGTTTGTTACTCAAGGTCATTAATTTGATACATTCTACTGCAGACCTAATAGAAGAGTCTACTGACAGCCAGACAGATAAAGTTAAAGTCACTGAGTAGTCGGCTCTCATGGGGAATTCGACACCGTTCGGGTGTTTACCCAATAACAGGTGTTGTCAATCACCAGGGTTAGCCTTGAGTTCGTTATGACCATTGGACCTTATGTAATGCTTTGATTTGCCCGAAGACTCTCGAGCTCTCCGACAGATTAGGGGGTAATTCTTGACTGGACTATGGGTTTGCTGTGTGCAAATTTGTACCCCCATTAATGGTATTTCCACCAATTCTGGTGTCAGCGAATTATGGCCTTCTGCACATGGAAACTGGCGATCCAATCCCTTTAAGTTCTGATATTGTTGAAAAATGCATCGCTGTGAAGTTGATGATTTAAACACTCTTATATTTTCCATATCCATGAAAGTGGTGAAGAGCAAACCCAAAATGTTGGGAGGGAAATGGCAGTTTGATGGCAGTTTGAAATTGGATCTTGCCACTATCATTTTGGAATGTTCAATGAGCTCAGACCATGAACCTATTAGGGACTTTTAGATTGAGTGGACGAGAACACGACGAACGCCGACTTATCATGCGTGTCAACGTACTCAACTGCTTATGTTGACTACAATTAGAACTCTTTTAGATTGCACTCGACGATATACATGCATGCAGTAAGTAACACTATGAACATGACAAAGAAAGGGGACAAAATATACAGTTCCTCATTCTACCCTCAACAATAGGCCATTTTCGTAATGTAACCAAATTTAATGCATAAGTGTTTGTGCCTCAATACAAATTAGTTAATTCACCTGTTAGGAATAATAGTATTTCAAAAGTCAGAATGCAACTGCGTATATTAAGTGTTGCTAGGTAGGTCAAGCTATCATGTTTGTCCAATCTGGTAACAACTTATGTATGCAGTTCGGATTCTGTCTATTGAAATACTATTATTCTTATCAGGTGAATGAATTAGTTTGTATTGAGGCACTTCACAAACACTTATGCATTAAATTTGGTTACATTACGAAAATGGCCTATTGCTGTGGTAGAACATCCCCTCACTGCTATTTGTAAAAATGTGTAGAACAGGTGAATATGCATGTGACACCTGTTCTACACATATTTACATAATAGCAGTGAAGGGATGTTCCTTTGTCTTCCTGAGGAACTGTTTATTTTATGCGCACGCGGCATAGCTAGTACCGGTACGAGATTTTGGAAAATCAAGGTTGACGCATTCTCGATCGCCGACTGAGACGACATGAAGCATGCGCAGTGCCTTAAAATGACGTCACACGTTGCAGTCAAAGCTGTCAACGTGCAAATCTAAAAGTCCCTAATATTAGGTTCATGCTCAGACACACTAGAATACATTAAAACAGGCACTCTGTACATCATGTTAGGACAAACAAAACTGTTTAGGCCTATACAGGGGTCAATTCATTCTTACCCCTTCCCACTTTTCCCCTTTCATTTTAATTTCTTTATTTTATGGGGGGGGGGGGGGGTAATGAATTTTAAAAAGGTGTCCCTGTATCATCAAAGTGCTCATAGCATTACATGCAGGACCCCGTCCCTGTTTCATAAAACTTGTCATCAATACCAAGTTACGATAATTGTTATAAGCTACTGAAATTGTGGCCTTTGATTGGCTGAGAGCGAATTTGTCAGATATTTAGCATAGTTTAAGTGTTATGAAACAGGGCCATGATCCTATATTGTCGATGTGAAATGGGCTACTGAGTACTGACACAGCTCATGATGACAGTGTGACATGTTTCACATGTGCAGATCACTTTTTGGGTGTGAAATGGGCATAGATATATCGTGAAATGATTATGACGGGTATTGCAGTGTGCGATAGAGTAGTACTACAAAACATGTGTGTACATGAAAGTTTTATTTTGTTGATGTGAAAAAGCAATTGAGAGAAGGAACATATTAACCTCATATCATATTATGATTATTATGACAAGCATTGTGATGTGCATTAGATTATTACAGTGTTTATACAGTAAATGTGTACACATGAAAGTCTTATTTTGTTAGTGTAAAAGGGTCATTGTGAGATGGAATATGTTGAACTCATGTGAAGTAATATGGCAGAGTGGTGCCATTGCATTGTACATGTAGAGCCTACAGTACATCTTATTTTCTTGATGTGAAAGGGGCGTTTAGAGAAACAAGGGGCCCTATATATCGTGAAATAATTTTAAAGCAAACAGCAAACAGCTAGCTAGGGCCCCTATGTCACAAAACTTGTCATCAGTGACAAATAACAGTTTTTGTTATAAGCTAGTGAAATCCTTGCTTCTGATTGGTTATCAGCAGATTTGTGCCTGATTTTTTTTCTTGGGTCATTGAAAAAAGCTTTGAGAAACGGGTCCCAGGTCTTATTTTGTTGACCAGTGTGAAACGGGCGTTGATAGCAGGAAGGTGTCCTTATATCGTGAAATGATTCTGACAGGTAATATGATGTGCTCCAATATCAATCATGACAGATCTCTAATTCAATTACAAGATACCATACCTCATACGTGTAGTATACTGGATCACAACTGGTATTCTGACATTGAAGGATGTACATGTAGATCTTATTTCGTTATTTTCATCCCTGTATAATATTTCAGAAGAGACATGCAGTAGTACGTAATTTCTGGCATTCTAGGTTATTGTCATTTTGACTTTTGCACTCAATTATCAATGTTACACTATAATTTTGAAATTTGTTATCCATTGCTATAAAAAAAAGAGAATGATTCTATTTGTTTGGATTATGATCAATAAAACTTGAATTGAATCAAATTGAATTGTTTATTTGGCTACCAAAGTGCATCTACATAATTTTGTGAAGGTCAAATTGGCATAAACTATTATCTTACAGTTACACTTTTCCTTGTTCAAAATTGAAAAAATTTGGCCTATTCAGTGAAATATTAATGTGAACAAAAAAATATGTGAAAACCCCAAATGATAATCATTTTGGGCAGATTTACAAAGTAAATCTTTACATTTGCAATTTTGGAAGCGTATTTTGTGCGGTGTGCCAAGCCCCAGTTATCAAATCATAACTTTCAATTCATTCAAGACCATTTTCTGTAGTGTACCTCACAAATACCTTGATAGTTTTGCATCCCAAATTCCCCCCTTTTTTTACAGGCAACATCTATAGAAGATGTGGAACTACTTTCCAGAGGAAATGTATGTGGGGGAGGGTGTGGGGAGGGGTCAATTATAGTCAGTTCTCTTTATTGAGAAGGTATACGAAAATATGATGGTACTTCTCTCCCTTTAAGCAAATTCACATTGTGGCAAGTACATGTACATGTACGGGCCTATAGCTTACTTTACGTAGCGTAGGCGCTCTCTCTCTCTCTCTGTCTGTCTCTCCCTCCTACTTTCTTTCCCTCAATCTAAATCTCTCTAGCTGCTGTCTCTATCTCTCATCTCCTCTCTCACCCCCTTTCTGTCTCTCTCTCTCTTTTCCTCACTCTTAATATCTCTATCTTTATCTCTCCTCTCCTCTCCCACCTCCACTTCTCTCCCTCTCTCTCTCTCTCTCCCTCTCTGTCTCTCTCTGCCTCACTCTCTGTCTCACTCTCTTTCTCTGTCTCACTCTCTCCCCTTCTCTCTCCCCCTCTCTCTCCCACTCTTTGTCTCTCTTTGTCTCACTCTCTGTCTCACTCGCTTTCTCCCCCTCCCCCTCTCTCTCTCTCCCCCTCCCTCTCTCCCCTCCCTCTCCCCTCTCTCTCTCTCTGTTCACTCTTTTGGCTTCCACCACAAACCATACGATACATCTTCTCAATTATCTTCCATGCATCAAAATCACTCCCAGACCTCAACCTTCGGAGTCCACCAAACAATCAGTTATAACGTGTTCCATTCATACCAGCAAATCCATTCTTAACTGACTGAATTCAATTGTAATGTCCGTATAATATATACAATTCTGTTTTTGGTGATGCCTTCTTTGGTTTGATGTTCTCCTTCACCTAGTATTGAACAAGTTTCATGAATTTAAACAGTGTTCTAGCTAACACAGTGTGGCAGGTACTTTGAGGTAGTCATCAGTCACCCTATACTATAGGTACCGTTAGTCTGTTACACTTCGTGCATCAGGGGTTCCATTATTGGGCTGCTGCAGGTGTATACACATAAATAATAATTCAAATAATTGACATCAAAATCCTTGAGCTTTCTCTTCTTCACTAATCGCTATGACCGGTTTCAATTTTATTTCTTCAGATAGTGAATTCAAAATTAAAATTTAGAAATGCAACAAAATATATATTAATGCATATAAGCGCATTGCGCTAAAATTGTGTGTTGCTTGGTAACAGTATGGTTGTTAATAAATAATGAATACATAAGCATGTCTTTCATACAAAATACTTCTCCATTATATTAAGAAAATAATGTAATAGTTATAACAACATTTCGACTAATTCTGAGAACAAAATGTGTTGGGCAGCAGAGTCTCTTTATAGACCACAAACCTCAGGCACAAAATCTAATACCTGGGTAGCCTTACCCAAAGCAACCCACCGATGTAAACAAAAAAATTGAAACGTGAAAGCTCTTTAAGGATTTGGCGTTACATGTACAAGTTTAATTTTCTCACGTTGATATTTAAGTAATATTTTTGTCTTTTTTCCAGAGCTCCATTTCAGTCCACCAGATCTATTTTTCTATCTACCGGAGCTAAATCACTCACTGCTCCTGTGTTACAAGTAATATTTTTTCACTGCTACCCACTGCAGTCAGTATGCTGCTATTCCACATTAGTCCTGTAGAAGTTTTTCAGACCTGGAAAAGTTGTTAAGTACAAGGTTTTTTTGTTGATTTATGTTCTAGATGGGTATTGAAGTAAATTCAGCTTGGTTGCCAGCTTGGCAACCTTTGGCAATTTTTTTAATAGCCATATTAGCATAATCATCTAATTAGCATATGAGCAATATCTAATGTTGCTAATCTCAATCCAGGAAGCCTGAAAACATAGATAATACGACCTTTTAAGGGTTTTATTATGTCAAGGAATTCGTTTATGACCCCCGTTTTTATTTTTAAGTAATACAATTGTGTTAAATAGCACAATTAGCATACTTATGTACAATATATGGGCTTCAGTGTCATTGTTTATCTATAAAGCCTAAACAATGACACTGAAGGCCATATATTGTACATAAGTATGCTAATTATGCTATTTAACACAATTGTATTACTTACAAATAAAAACTGGTGTCATAAATAAATTCCTTGACATAGACCTTGAAAAGTCGTATTATCCATGTTTTCAGGCTTCCTGGATTGAGATTAGCAACATTATTACATATTGCACATAATGCTAATTAGATGATTATGCTAATATGGCTATTAAAAAAGTTGCCCAAGGTTGCCAAGCTGGCAACCAAGCTGAATTTACTTCAATACCCATCTAGAACACAAATCAACAAAAAAACCTTGTACTTATCAACTTTTCTAGGTCATGTACATGGTATATGGTACTGTCTACTGGACTACATATTGTTTAAAGGGATCGTTTAACAATGTTAAATCTGAGATACATGGTCCTACATGTTACCAGTGTCTGTGATATGGTGTAATATTGACGCCCTAAAAAAAATCGCGCTTCAAAATGATCAAGAAGTGCCTCAAAAAAGTAAAAAATCTTTGTGTGACCGGTTTTATCATACTCGTTTTCCCCAATAGACTGTAGTGTTATGAAAACCGTTCAGCGAACGGTTTTCAAAATTTGTAATTCCAATCATTAATATCTTGAGAATCAGACAGGCGATCGGCTTGTAAAAGTCATGGAGTTCCTGACTGACCTAAAGGTTTATAATTATCATTGCAGCATGAGCTAAATCAAGGATTATTTCTAAAGGATCTAAGACAAAGTTACCGGATCCCTTTAATGTGCATGTACATGTACGTAGGATAGCGCGATAGCTCAGTCGGTAGAGCAGTGGTCTCGAACTTCGGTGACCCGGGTTCTAAACCAAGGCGATGCGCTAGTGCCCTTTTATTACCAGGTCCCTCCTAGAGGACCTAAAGCCGTCAGCCTCTGGTTGCTTACTTACAAGCAAATGCTTTCTTAGCAGTCAGGTAAAATAACCATCACCATTCATTCATTCATAAAGAATGAAAACAAACCCACCAGCTTGGCTGCTTATTGACCAACGTATGATGAGAGCCAAAAGTACTTCATATGTTTGTACAATGTACATACGTTATTCAGAGAGGTACGTCTACCTATTCTTGGAAAAGGGCTCAAGGATTTATGAAACAGTGAGAACTTGTGGAATCTTTCTAAAAAAGTAGGCTAAGCATCATCACTTGTACGTCATTGTAAACTTTACTCATAATTTATTTCAACATCTCATACAATACATAATTCCAGTTACTGTACAGTACTTTTTCATTCAAGACTCTGCACACAGCCACTCATACAAACCAGAATGGGTCTGGAATGGTTCTGGAATGCAGACTACATACATGGACTCCACATGAATGTATCCTTTTATGAGAGCCTTGAAAGTTAACATTTGACCTCGGTCTATTTGGCATTGATTTAGGAGGTGTAAGAATGCCTCGAGGTGTGTTCCCATTAGCCTGAACAAGTACCAGCTTCAGACGCTAGATCCATGTTAGGACAATCGGCATTTCAAACGTAAAGAACTACTCAGTTTGAACTCTGACGTTCATGTACTCCATTGTATGTACATGTAGCCCAATTTGAGCGAATACCAGATCGCTTGAGGAGCTGGCCTGAGGTTCTAAGTATATCACAGCCCAATCAAGTGTATGCAGATTACCTGCCAACGTGCAGACTATTCTGTGAACAAGTCCTAGTTTGCTTCGGATACTATCTTGAGCTATTATACTATTAAAGCACAACAGAGAAATCACTCATGTTTCAATCAATTAATTAATCAATCAATGCGTGTATGATAATGCAACTAAAACCATGTTTTGTATAATTCATTTTATGAAAATGAAAATCGTATAACTGGCCGGGGCTTATAGTGAGCCAGCTGTCATTTCAATTGACCACTTCAAACTTGTTTCTATATACGACGTTTCTTTATACGATATTGTTTTCAGGTGTGTACGCTCTTAGGACTTGAGGCTAATGAAAACAGGGCTAGTCATTCAAAAACTAGAGAGATGTTTACAAAGTCTCTACAGGGATCATCCCTCCTCATGCGCCCCAAATATGGGCAAATTCTAAGCTTTGGCCTCTCTCCAATGCAGAAAGAAAACAACTCCATGAAGCCTTGTCCGTCTTGCACCTCTGGTTTGGGGTGCTTTTGCGTACGATACTAGCACTTTCCTTTTTGAAAAAGATAATTAGAAAGAAGTAATACAGTAGTAACTAATCTAAATTCATCGTATCCAGCTTTGATAAGTGCAATTTCCTTGCTAGGACTTGTATTTTAATATGTTAATGCTCTTTTTCCCATATTCCCATCTTTGAGGCTTTCCGGAGCTAAATTACTCACTGCTCTAGTCATGTTTTGTCTACTGCAAGTGAAAACGGAATAGTTTATTGTAAGTATAAAAGCCCCACTGTCCTACTTGTAGCTACTTGCTCCCTCTATATAGAAAACTTTCCCAATCGGTGCCTGTTGGTCCCCAATGATCCTCTTTTTCTTATGTTAGTTGAGAGCTGAGTTAATGAGATAGCCACCTGTCAGTGATCTTGCTGTGTGGTCTAATCCCTTCTGGCCCAGTAGTATTGACGGTCTTTAAAAGAAGACATACATATATATTTATTATATATTTTTCAAATGATACTGCCAGGCTATTCACTTTCAAAGAAACTTTATGGACACATTCTCACTGTTGTTTAATAACAACCAGAGCATCAAATAAGAGTAATCATAATTTCAAAAACAAAGTGACTGCACTTTTTTAATCACTCTCTGCTTATACGAAGGGGCAAATGTCTAAATGTCCATTAGGCTAATAAAATGGATTTGTATCAGTTTTTGAAATTCAGATATAATTTTTTCAATCTACATATAATAAATAGGTTAGAACTCATGCATTAAAAAGTTTGACCAAAAAAAGAGAAAAGTCTCAAAATGAGCATACATAAAATAGATAAACTGCATAACATTGTGTCCCCTTTATACCAGTCTAATTTTGACAGTAGTACATGTATAGCGGCTATAGCCCCAAGATATGACAGCAAAGTACACAGGTCTTGCCTGGTGAGCCTGAGGGCGCGTTCATGCTTGATTTTGAAGGTAGAATGAGCGATCTGAAACGCTCATCGTAAACGCTCATCGTGATCGCAGTTCCACGGTGTAGCTGTTCATGCTTACTTCTCTGGCTCATCCAGGCAATTCTCCTTGTGTGGCATTGTGTGACCTTCACTGTGCATGCTACGTAGACCCACTAGAGGTCAGTGCGTTGACCCCATTTAAACGCGTTTACAATTGTAAACGCATCTTTTTGTGAGTTTACGATCGGCGTTCGTGATCGCCGTTTTTCGGTGATTCTACAAAAGTGAGCATGAACGCAAGCGTGTTTTAAACTAAACACGTAACAGATGCCTGATTCTGGCCGTCAAAATCAAGCATGAACGCGACCTGAGACAGCGAGTGAATCTTGGTGTTTTCATACAAGATCAATCAATCAATACTTAATCGTATCTAGCCTGAACCTACATGTTTGTTTTATGTCTTGGGTTGCGTTTATCTAGCAAATTTTTGGCTAGAATCAGGTTTCTCAAACGTCTTAGAAGTAGATAAACGCAAAGCCTTTTTCAAACGTCTTTAGATATGGGCATATCTAAAGACGCAAAAAGGTGCGTTTTGAATGTGACATACAGCCAGAATCACGTTTCTGAGAGATCGATAAACGCAAAGCTGTTTTGAACCTCACATACAAATAGGACCACCCAGGTGTTGTGTACAAACATACGTGTGAAGTTGACCTCCGAGAAACTGTCTGCTTCCCGGGTCAAAACAGTTGGGCGGACACAAGGCCTTTATTTTGAATCGTGAAGGGTCGATAAACGCGACATCCCGCAAATCACGATCGTATAGTGGGGTACGATAGTGGGGTACGATATGTACATATCTAGTGGCAAGCCTAGATAAACGCGCTCTTGGTCCATTAAATTGGTAATTAAACGGCAGAAAGAGTGGTTAAACAACGTTCTGGTAGAGTCTATTTGCTAAGCTGTACAGGTGTTCATACGTCTTCATGGTTGAAATTGATTATATTGGAAAAGAAGGTACGTGTTGTTGAACTTAGAAACACAGGAAAATATATTCATTCTAAAATATAAATCTAAAAGTTAAGAAAGATTGCTAAGAAAGGAAAGGTTCAGGATCGTTACCAATTGGCAATATCATCCCTTCACCATCAATTTTATAATTAACATCATCATTATATACATCATCATCATCATTATCACCATCATCATCATCACCATCACATCACCATCATTTCCACCATCATCATCATCATCAACATCATTTCAACCATCATCATCATCAACATCATTTCCACCATCATCATCATTTCTACCATCATCATCATCACCATCATCATCACCATCATTTCCACCATCATCATTTCCACCATCATCATCATCACCATCATCATCACCATCATCATCACCATCATCACCATCATCATCATCATCATCACCATCATCATCATCATCATCCCCATCATCATCATCATCATCACCATCATCATCATCATCATCATCATCATCATCACCACTTCAATCAACATCATCACCAATCACCATCATCACAATGATCATCAATATAGATCTACCAAGTCTACTTTAGGTATCATCATCATCATCATGATAATCATCATCACAACCAACATCAGCAACATCAATACCATCAACATCACTACCATATTGCATCAGTATCATAATCGCCACAAATATCACTAACAATAGTAAAATCATCTAACTCTAAGTTACATACATGTACATGTAGTTAGCCTGACCAGTTTAATAATAAACCAGATACTGAGTTAGCATGACCGATGTCTATCATTATCATTAATGCCATCATATTATCACCATCATCATGCATCACCATCATCATCATCATCAATCGCCACTACCACGACTCCCCCCACTATCTCCTACACTGCCACCATCAAATCTCCATAGAATCCTGCATTGTTATTTACTGTCTGCTCTGCCTCGAGAGCACATTTTAACGTGATCCACACATTGAAACTAACATGAATAACTTCTAGAATACTTTTAACTTCATATCTATCTAGATCTAGGCCTAGTGCGAACGAAATTAAACCAAATATTTCTTACCTGAATGGCGATAAGTAAACCGAGTCTAAGGTTGAGAATGTCGGCTCCACAAAACACGCAACTCGATGTTCAATCAAACAAAATACTTGAATTTTATAATGCAACTTATTTTCACTGGTCCCCTGCGCTGCTTGATTACACTCTTGACCTTATTTATAGCTACGGTTGAGAATCAGATATCGTTTTTTTATCCAGTTTTTATGGAAAACCTTTTGTCGTCTGTGACAGTCTCTGAGGGCACTGACTGATGAGTATATTTTGAGATAAATAGAGTCTGGCTCACCTCAACATGTAAAAATCAAGGTCAGAAATAGGTCCACAAAGAGCACTTCGTCCCAAATCTGGTAACTTAAGAGTCCTCCTCGTGTTATATTTATTTACTGGTACGAAAACCGCATGTGCGCATAACAGGACTAGACTTGACTCCAAGCCAGCCAGAATCCTCCGGGCATGCAGTGCGGCTACGGCGTCTGGGTGCGGTGAGATGGTGGTCGTGGATGGAGCGATTGGAAGATCAACTCTCGTAGTCTAGTCTACGTATACGCCCAGCCTTATACGCACATGTGCACGCTACTACTTTGTTTTGGTTCTATTGCTAGTAATGGTAGATGGCGCTGTTTAAATTGTAGCACAGTTGACAGTTGGAGCTAGCAGCAGCAAAGAGAAGTCATTTAATATTGTGGGACCCGCAACTTACTCTCGATTTCTGTAATTCATTTAACTTTTACATGTATAATCAATCTGAATTTCTTCTCTATTTTATTCCGCTCAAGTTATCTATTTATATACTAAGCAAAAGCTTGAAGATGGGGTAATAATAGCGCCCGATTGATTTTGAAATCGCTAAGAGTAAGACTGTTCCTTACAAGAAAAGTACTGTAACAAATCAGGGTTTTAGTATTGGACGAAGGTTAAGCATATATTTTGTCCAAACGAACGACGGGGAGCGCCAGGCCAGACACGGGCATCCTGACAAATACTCCGTGTCAAGCCAAGGTGGCGAATCGTGTCCGTTACAGTACTTCAATTGACAATGCTATTACGAAACGCCCCTTCTCAGGCCCCTTTTCACTCTCTTTTGACAAATTAAATAGATTTGTATTGTTTTTGTTAAGTTCTATAGGTCTTTGCCTGTATAAATGAATATAAATGAATGCATTTGTGTCTGATCATTTTACACAAACCACAAATGAGACAAATGTTTTACTCTAAAACGGATGAAATAATAAAAATGACAAAAGTCCCACAAGACCGAAATTTTCAGTCTCATGAGCATGGGCGTCAATCCAAATCAGACCGTGGGGGGGACACAAGTTCAGACAGGGCGGCGCCAGGTTATTTTGTAAGGGGGGCGAATGGGCGCGCCACGCAGGGGAGGGGGTGGGTGTCTGAGGGGATGTGCCCCCTCAGAAGTTGAATACTTTTTTTTAATTGATGCATAAATGGCTCAATTTGGTGCATACTTTTTGCCAAATTAAGAAGAAAACAGTAGAACGCAGGGGGTGTCTGAGGGGGGATGTGCCCCCCTCAGAAGTTGAAGATTTTTTGTTTAAATTGATGGATAGATGGCTTGATTTTGGGCATACCTTTTGCCAAATTAAAAAGAAAACAGTCTTAAGTTCAACTAACAAGGAACAAGAACGCAGGGGGTGTCTGAGGGGGGATGTGCCCCCCTCAGAAGTTGAAGATTTTTGTTTAAATTGATAGATAGATGGCTTGATTTTGGGCATACTTTTTGCCAAATTAAAAAGAAAACGGTAGAACGCAGGGGGTGTCTGAGGGGGGATGTGCCCCCCTCAGAAGTTGAAGATTTTTTTGAAATTGATGGATAGATGGCTTGATTTGGGGCATACTTTTTGCCAAATTAAAAGGAAAACAGTAGAACGCAGGGGGTGTCTGAGGGGGGATGTGCCCCCCTCAGAAGTTGAAGATTTTTTTTTTAAATTGATGGATAGATGGCTTAATTTGGGCCATACTTTTTTGCCAAATTTAAAAAGAAAACAGTCTTAAGTTCAACTAACAAGGAACAAGAACGCAGGGGGTGTCTGAGGGGGGGGGGAGGGGGAAGTTCCCCCCTCAGAAGTTGAAGATTTTTGTTTAAATTGATGGATAGATGGCTTGATTTTGGGCTTAATTTTTGTCAAATTAAAAAGAAAACAGTCTTAAGTTCAACTAACAGGAACAAGAACGCAACGGGGGGGGGGGGGGGGGGGGGGGTAGATAGATGAATTTGTCGTTTCCATTATCAGCCATAAAGACTTCCGGTAATGTGAATGTAATATTAATGACGCTTCTAGTTCTATTAATAAAATCTGATCGCCTGATTTGGCTTGATTTTCTCAACACAGAGAGAAAGAGAGGAAGAAAGAATTTTTTTTTTTTTTAACCCCGAATCATGGGGGGGACATTTCGCCTCCTGAAAATTCGTGGGGGGGGGGGACGTGTCCCCCCGTCCCCCCCAGGATTGACGCCCATGCTCATGAGCCATCTGTCTAATGGGTTGTTTATATCTTTAATCCTGACATATTTCCGACCAACTAAAGTGAAATGATACCTGACTTTAAAGGCATCGTTTAACAATGTTAAATCTGAGATGCATGGTCCTACGTGTTGTCAGTGTCTGTGATATGGTGTATTATATTGAAGCCCTAAAAAAAAAAGCGCTTCAAAATGATCATCAAGTGCCGCAGAAAAATAAAAATCTTTCAGTGACCGGTTTAGTAAACCATACCGGTACTCATTTCCTCCAATAAACTGTAGTGTTTTAAAAACCGTTAGAAAAACGCAAAATTTAATTTTGATTTCCAATCATAAATATCTCGATAATGCAGACAGGCGATCGATTTGTAAAAGTCACGGGGCTCCTGAATGACCTAAAGGTTCTTTAACTATCATTGCAGCATGAGCTAAATCCAGGATTTTGTTTCAGAATCTGGGACCAAGTTACCCAGTCCCTCAAGTGAGGAAATTATTTGAAAGTAAAATAAAAGTTCCTTCAAGTTTTTGCTTGTCCACAACACAACCTCTTCTGAAGCAAAACTTCCAAAAATGATGGGAAGAAAAAAAACAATTCCCGTATTAATCGATTGATTGCTCGCTGGCAATAAACGGTACATTCATGAAATACCGCTGTTATTTAGTACCTGTTATCTTGTAAACAACATTATATCGAAATTAGAAATACAAAATGTACCTAGATCTTGGGCACATTCACTGATCTTTCTTTGTGTTAAAATGTACAGAAATGTGATGCGTATTATACTCAACGTCATAACCCCCCCCCCCCGCTCTTTGCCACGTCATAACTTCCACTTCACTACCACTGAATGTACCTACACCCCCTAAAAGAAAAACCCTCTAACATACTCTAAATCTTTCCTTTCTCTCCTCTCTTGCTTGCTCTATTTATCACGTTTCTTTCCCCGTTTGGCTACTCATCTCTATCCATCTTGATCTATATCTCAGGCGCGGATCCAGGATTTCTTAGGGGTGGGGGCCCAAATTTGAAATAAATTTGAAATTTAATGTGCTGAAATATGAAAATTGTGTCGGCCAATATTTCGCTCAGGGGGAGGGGGGGGGGGTAGTGAGCACTACCCCCACTCTGCCCCCTCCCCCTTGGATCCGCGCCTGCTATATCTTTACCTCTCACATGCTCTAAATCTCTCTTTCAAGCTTGTACCTTTCCATCTCAACATTTCTAAAGCCCCATCTCAAATGCTTTCTCTCCTTCCTCCCACATACTGGTACATATTGGTCATCCAGCTCTACATATATTTCTCTTATAATTATGCTCTAAATATCTCCTTCTATTATCTTGCTCACGGTAGACAGTTGTACCCCCTTTCCCTACACACCTAAACATCCCCCACTCTCACCCTCATCTCTCTTGCCCCTTCCTCCCTTAACCGATCCATTCCCTCACTCCCTCTCTCTATCCTCCATTCCCATGCACCATCATCTCTCTCTCTCTCTCTTCCTCCCTCTATTCCCATGTACCCTGAACTCTCTCTCTATCCCTTCCTCCCTTGATCCTCCCCTCCCTTTCCTCCCTCATGCTCTTTCTTCTCTTTCCTGCCTCCATCTCCACTCGCATGCACCCTCATCTCCCTCCCTCTATCCTCCACTCCCATGCACCCTCAACTCTCTCTCCCTTGATCCTCCCCTCCCTCCGTCTCTTCTCCCTTTCCGCCCTTCCTCCCTACCTTTCCCTCTTTCTGGATTCAGACCTTACAAATAAATCATGAATTCAGACTAGGAATAAGAAATACAAAAATACTTTAATCTTTGGCAAATACTCTGTACACATAAACATGGTATGCACAAACATGATTGTATAATGAACATATTCCAGATGTAATGACATTTCCATTTCAGTTAATTTAGAATTCTTTGCATATCATATACATACAAGGCTGTAAACTTACAAACTATACGATCATGTGATTCAAACTACAGTGATCAGATTTTCTTCTTGAAATTGGAAACGTTCATGCTACATCTTTCTCATAAAAATCATGTACCTTCAAAGAATATTGATAACTGATTTATACACTGATAGAAAGTATGTCGTACAGTAAACACACACTGGTATGCCAGTTTGTATTGAAAATGGTGATTTTGACATTTTCAACATGTCACAGAGTTCAGGATTTCAATGCATATTTCCCTCCTATACAAGTAGCTCTTGGCATCAAGGCTAATATCAAATCACATGACCACTTTGTTCATACATGCAGGCCTTCAGCATAAGGCACACAAAACTTGCAACACATCTACTCAGAGGCCTGATAGTTAAAATTGAAGAAGGAAAATACAATAACAATATTAAATACTGGAATAATCCTTGAATTGTGGTATGTACATACATGTATTTGATCCAGATATACAGTATCACAACTTCACTCATTCCTGCCAACTTTTCACTTCAGGAAGATAGACAAATTTTGTCTCTGTTTATAGTATATACAAAGAATAAGCACACAAAACTTGGTACACATCTGCTGATAGCCAAAATGGTATAATACAAAGAAAACCCAAAACATTATCAAGTATTGGAATAATTCCCAAATTGTAGAGTTGAGCCAGATATACATTATCACAGTTTCACTCATTCCTGCCAAATTTTCACTTCAGGAAGATATGACAAATTTTTGTCTCTGTTTATAGTATATACAAAATCATAAGGCACACAAAACTTGGTACTCATCGAAAGTAGTTAAAAAATGGAGGACGAAGAAAAAACAAAAACATTGTAAAGTACTGGAAAAATCCCTGAATCGTAGATGTACATACCCGTACGGTTGGGTCAGACATACATTATCACAATTTCACTCATTCCTGCCAACTTTGCACTTCAGGAAGATGGACAAATTCTATCTCTGTTTATAGTAGATACCAAGCATAAGGCACACACAACTTAGTACATGTCTACTGATAGTTAAAATGGAAGAAGATGAATAAAAAAACCAATAAACATTGTCAAGTACTGGAATAATCACAGAATTGTAGATGTACATACATGTACAGTTGGGCCCAATACATTATCACAACTTCACTAATTCCTGCCAACTTTTCACTTCAGGAAGATGGACAAATATGGCCTCTGTTTACTATATATAGTATATACATCACTAATCACTCTGAGACAAGTGACTCCTGATAGGAATGAGTGCAGTTGAGAAAATATGAGTTAAATGAGTTTCTTCCAGGTGCATGTAAACTTTCGGGCCCAACTGTGTATACCCAACTTGTGTGAACTTGAACAGAATGCATACAATACAGCATGCTAATGTAAATACTTAATAAAATAACAATCACAATACAAATCAACATCATAGTCAATATTGCATTCTGGAGACTCTTTCATAAAAAAATGAAATTAAAATTATATTTTCAACCAATTTGGATCACATATTTATTAATTGTGTTTAATTTTTGAGTAATGTTGTGTTTGACATTGCAACTTTTGAAGCAAGAGGGCCCTTGTAATGGAATTTCATTTCCAGACAAACTGGCTCAAAGAAACTCTTGGTCCCGTTTCATAAAACTTGCTATCAATAACAAGTGTCACATTTCTATGACAAATTGGCTCTCAGCCAATCAAATGCAACCATTTCAGGAGCTTATAACAGTTATTGGAACTTGCTATTGATAATAAGTTTCATGAAACAGGGCCCAAATTTCGAATTTCTGATTCTGGCTTTTGGGTCATTTTTGCAACTTACTATTACGAGTGCAGACAAAAATAAAAGATTTCAGTAAGTCATCCTTCACAGCTATATTTTTTGAATTGCTAATGATCGGGCGTTACACCTTGGGATATTAAGTAACACAATAGGTTGACCAGCTGCTTGTCACGGTGGTAAGAAAAGAACTGTTTTTCAGTTTAGTGGAACAAACGTTTAGGTTGTTTGACAATATTATGTCAGCTATAAAATTTTATCATGAAATGGAAAAATGTATTGCTAAAACCAATCTAAGAGGAAAGAAATTCATGAAAAAGTGATTTTATTTCATCAATTTCTTGTTTTTGTGTTTACGTTAAAGGTACTACCGGTATGTCCCATTTGCAGGCCCAAAAAATGAAAAGGTTAAATTCCAACGGCATTTGAAAGATAATACTAATTAAGAACTTCCCTAAAAAAGGTGGGACTTGAAAATGTCTTCAAGTGGGAAAATAACGACTATTAGTTGTCAAATCGACTTGGGAGCCTTAGAGCCAATAAGTAATAGGCTTGATTTTCAGACCATTGTACCGAATGGTCATATGTTTTATGCTGCGCAAAGATTCAATCAGTTTAATTTTGGTCATCACAAGAAGTGGGTTATTAATGTAGACAAATGCGCATGTGCCCTTTACAGCTCATGTTATGTATGTTATTACCAAAGAAGAAAAAAAGCCAGTCAGTCACTCAATAGTGTCTGACAGTGAAGTCTAGCAAGTAAACGGGTTTCCTTGCATAATTTGAATATTGGGACACTGCTAACGTTTACATTTCACAGATAGGACAAACATGACATATTCATAATTCCTGCAAACTTCTACAGAATTTGAGGTTGGCTGCAAAAGGGACATAGTACCTTTCAAGTCATCATCTGTCATATAACACAATTTGAATGCGGTATATGATTGATTTTTGCTTAGGTATATTTTTTTTATTTTTTAGTTTGACCGAGTGATGTTGCATATTATTAGATGAATGTATGGTATTGTCTAATAAAGGAACCCTGTGGAAGAGGGGGAAAAAATGTTTGTCACAAAATTTGCCATGGAGGGTGAACATTTGATCCTATGATCCAGGCTTTACTTTATGAAACATATAGGGTTATGGTCGCACTTTATTTTGAGTTCAGGTAATAATGTTTACAGTTAGGTACACATAATATGATATATTTAATGTGTATGAATAAAATGTTGCTATGTTGTGATATATTGAATTTGCTGTTTCATTACTAGTGTTAAATACTACAACTTAATATTTAAGTAATATATGAGCACTGAAGTTGAAGTTGGAATTTTGGTTGGTGTAGGAAACCGACGCGGAACAGCTATTGCTGTAGCAAGTGTCGTACAACCCTGTAAGAGATAGTTCTATACGATCAAGCAGCACCTAATCCAGCTGTGCGATCTGGATGGTTGTACACTGCCATTGTGTGGCTCTCGAAGGTATTATGATGGCTGTGATGTCCATCATAGGTCATCCTCATTGTCTGAGAGGGAATGCTCCTCGTCTGAGACGTATTCATCCTCTAAGAACGTGTTACCATCCGCATCAAGGTCCATATAAGGAAATCTCCTGAATTGATGTGGAGGAAAGAAGATGAAATATAGGTTTGGGAGATAGGATCTTTGCCTAACTAACAATCCAATCAATTGTAAAAATCTGTCAATCTGTCAATAATCAATATTTAGTGCGAATTGGATCGCGATGGAAAGATAACCTTGACGTTATATCCTGACTGATGGATCCTGTCAACTTGTCAAGCATTGTATTTACCTGTAACATAAGAGTAGTGGTTTAGTTGTTATTATTTATTATGTTCCAATTTATTGAAGGAGATACATGTACAAACAAGATTGGGGATAATATTAATGGTAACTTTTAATGTTACAGGGCCTCGGCAACAGAGGCCTGAGGTGGTATTCTGAAATTGTTATGCTAGTGAAAAAATGTTTCCTGTTAAAGCAGAGATAAATAAGAAAAATCTTTGATTAATTCTCGATATCACCAATATAATACAAATACCAGCATGTTACATTCAGGCCTCGTTTCAAATGCACTCTGGGATAGTTTGGTGACCAAGTCGCTTCCTGTCGACCCAGCAGTGATTGTGTGTACTTAATTTTCTGACAGTACTCACAGTGATTTATCACGATTCTCAACGATTTCAAGAGTCGATAATTACGTAAAACCGATGAAAATATACTATAATATACTAAAAATTAACATATTTGGTGGTGTGATTGGAAAGAGCAAGTAGAAGCGTAGAAATAATAATGTCACCTTTCTTTGGTTATGTTCATTGGCAAGAGTGAAACCCTGTCTGAAATATTAGAGGATGTGACTACATTACAGGGTTCGTTGGCTTTTTAGACGACCAATGGACATACTCCATTCTGGTGGGATATTCTAAAGTTAAGCCCGTCATTTTCTTGAAGTTTCAAGAAGGTCCTTCCATTGTTTTAATCTAGACATCGATAAGATTTGGAGGATCTTTCTCTTGTTTGTCATTGCTGCCGTCACCAAAAATAAAGAACCTAGATGTAGCTTTCAGAGACGTACCTATGTACATTGGCTCAAAGTTACTTCAGAGAGGCTTCATCTGTGCATTTTGGGCATATTGGCGATCACATTGGCGATAAAGGAATCACATGTGACCCTGCTTAACCAATCATTTGATTAGGATCTAGGAGTAAGTTGTATAGCAATAAAATTAATTTGTAATTTATTTTGTTTAATAGTTCACTTACCGTCTAAAGTCAGTGAGTGACTGCAGGAATGAATCAAAATCCGCTTGGAGAACTCCATCGAACCTGAAATTTCCATTACTGATTTGAGGAAAAGAATCCTGAAAAGAAATATATGAGCATGATTGGTGATAGTGATTCATGTAGTTTCCCTCCATTCCAGTCTGGCTGACATACTTTAACATACATGTACATACCAGGTCAGTTCTCTGGCATATAGACTTAGTATCCTTGTTATGTTGACAACTCCTATATGCCCCCCCCCCCCCCACCCCTCCCCACCAAATACACACACATACAAAAAAGCTATGTTGATTGAACTGGTCAATATTTTCAACAGAACTTTATGCTGACACCCCATCCTCCCTGATCAGGCACATGCCCAAAACAAAAAGAACAAAAAAACAAAAAAATCTGTGCTTGAAATAAGTACACTGTGATCAAGATCTCCATCCTTGTTTAGTGACTATTCAATCTGACGTATACTCTCAGACCCATGATGACATTATTCAAACCTTATGAATTGATTTGAACTATTTGTATCTATTAGTCTTTAGAGTACTTCAGTGATCTGTTTATACTGAAATTGTATTATTGCGTAACTAGTAACACAACACTCTCCCCCCCAAAAAAACAAACAAACAAACTAGATGGAATTTGACTGCGCGCAGTCGAAAATGATGCCTCCGTCATAAAGCAATTTTACAATCCAAAACAGAAGAAATTTTTCGAATTCAAGTTCAATTGTAATTCATTAACAGGTTCTCAGAATATTGTGATTACAAGAAATTTCTCATATACATATATGACCCTTTGATCTTTGACCTCATGACCCTAAAATCTACTCAGTTCATTGTCTCTGCAAGATGTCCTGAGTTAAATAGTAATCCATCTGTCAGTTCTAATGAGAATGCGTTCACAAGCTATTTTTGCATACATAATGAGCCCATGACCTTTGACCTTATGAACCAAGAATCTACTCAGTTTATTGGCTCTGCAAGTAACATACATGACCTAATTTTGGCAGGAATCCATCAATCGGCTCTTGAGATAACGCGATCACAAGCTGTTTTTGCATACATAATGTGCGCTGTGGCCTTTGACCTTTGACCTTTGACCTCAAAATCTAATCAGTTCATCGGCTCTGCAAGTAACATACATGACCTAATTTTGGCAGGGATCCATCGATCGGTTCTTGAGATAACGCAATCACGAGCTGTTTTTGCATACATAATAAGCCCTGTGACCTTTGACCTTTGACCTCGTGACCCCAAAATCTAAGCAGTTCATCGGCTCTGCAAGATACATACATGACCTAATTTTGGCAGGAATCCATCGATCGGTTCTTGAGATAACGCGATCACGAGCTGTGTTTGCATACATAATGTGCGCTGTGGCCTTTGACCTTTGACCTTGTGACCCCAAAATCTAATCAGTTCATCGGCTCTGCAAGTAACATACATAACCAAGTTTGGCAGGAATCCATCAATCGGTTCTTGAGATAACGCGATCACGAGCTGTTTTTGCATACATAATGAGCCCTGTGACCTTTGACCTTTTGACCTCGTGACCCCAAAATCTAATCAGTTCATTGGCTCTGCAAGATACATACATGACCAAAGTTTGGCAGGAATCCATCAATCGGTTCTTCAGATAACGCGATCACGAGCTGTTTTTGCATACATAATAAGCCCTGTGACCTTTGACCTTTGACCTCGTGACCCCAAAATCTAATCAGTTCATCAACTCTGCAAGTAATATACATGACCTAAGTTTGGCAGGAATCCATCAGTCGGTTCTTGAGATAATGCGATCACGAGCTGTTTTTGCATACATAATGAGCCCTTTGACCTTTGACCTCGTGACCCCAAAATCTAATCAGTTCATCCGCTCTGTAAGATACATACATGACCAAAGTTTGGCAGAAATCCATCAATCGGTTCTTCAGATAACGCGATCACGAGCTGTTTTCGCATACATAATGAGCCTGTGACCTTTGACCTTTGACCTCGTGACCCCAAAATCTAATCAGTTCATCGGCTCTGCAAGATACATACATGACTAAAGTTTGGCAGGAATCCATCAATCGGTTCTTCAGATAACGTGATCACGAGAACGGGACATACGTACAGATGTGTGTACAGACGTACGGACGGACAGACGGACAGACAACTTGAAAACATAATGCCTCCGGCTACTTCCTAACTGTTATATCTTATGATCAGAACTATATTTCATCATGCGTATTCACATGTAACACACTACGCACCGATTGTAAACGTATGCATGCACGTATCACTACGCAGACAACCCGACAAACATGGAGTAAATAAATACACAGTAAACCTGAACATCACGTCTAACTTGGCTACTTTATTGACTCGTATAGAACACATAAAGACATAACATGGTGGCAGCGGTAAACCATAACCAGAAAACAGTGCCTTCGTTGTGATTCAGGACTAAATATGCTCGAAAATTGACATTTCTAGCATCGATCGTCAACGTCTTCGGACCCCGGCGAAAGATCAAAGATGGCGGCCGCCAGTGCTGCAGCCGCAATGAATCTTCATCCTGCGATGAACTGGGACGCCGACGATGTGGTGGAAGCATTCAAGAAATTCAAACAGAAAAGTCAACTGGCATTCAAGAGCTTCCTGAAAGGTTCAACAACTGAGGAACAGGTCAGTTATATCCTGTTATGGTCTGGAGAAAGGGGATTAGATCTGTACAATAGTTGGGACATGCCAGAGCCCGACTGCAATGATCCAATAAAAGTCCTAGAAAAATTCGAAACACATCTAGAGCCTAAATCAAATCACAGGATCCGTAGATACGAATTTCAGAGCCTCAGGCAAGAGCCACAAGAAACAGTTGACAATTTCCTAGCCAGATTGAAGAATGTTGCAAGTAAATGCAAATTCAAAGATGAGGAAGAGAGGCTTGTAGACCAATTCATATGGGGATGTGTGCATCCAGAAGTCCAAAAGATGCTCATAGGCAAGGATGCTCTCAAGTTGAAAGATGCAACAGACACTGCTAGAGCACACGAAGCGACGAAAAAGCAGATGGCCACACTCTCGCCCCAGGCCTCCAGCAAGATAGATGTTGTCTCAAAGCAGCCATGGCAAAAGAGCCAACAAACTTGCAGAAATTGTGGACTAGTACATAGCTTTGACGACCGACAGAAATGTCCAGCATTCGGGAAGGAATGCAGAGCGTGTGGAAGGCTTAATCACTGGGAAAAGAAATGCAGGTCAGGCAAACCAGACAGAAAGACCCAATTCCAGAAGAGTGATAGAAAGAAAGCTCACAAATTCAAACGTAAAGATATACATGCTCAACAAGAGGAAGATGACACATCAGAGGACGAATTCTTGTCAGTGGGCATGATCAAAGTCCATGAGATGGAGAGTAAGAACAGCGACGAGGATGATGAGGCATACAGTACAATCCAAATTCAAAAGAAAGTGGGCAAGAAACGAACATTCATCGATCTGAGGGTAAAAATTGACACCGGAGCCCAGAGTAACCTTTTGCCTATCAGCCTCTATAGAAGGATGTTTCCAGAGCACATGGCACAAGCTGACAAAATCAAAGAAGGAATCCTCACTCCCAGTAAGGTGATTCTGACTGCATATGGAGAGCATGTTGTTCCACAACTGGGCAAAGCAACAATTGCAGGGAGACACAATGAAAAGGAAGTTAACTGTACCTTCTATGTGGTCAAAGCAGAAGGACCTGCAATCCTCGGACTAAGCAGCTGTCGAAAGCTCAAAATTGTAACGCTGAACCTTGCAGTCGTGACATCATCCCCCAGAATCGACAAAGACATGCCAATAAAGGACAGGCCTCCTATCAGAAGCAAAGCCGAATTGATCAACATGTACCCAGAATGCTTTGATGATACAGTCGGTTGTTTTGACTACCAATACCACATAACAGTTGATCCAAATGTGCAACCGGTGGTCCACCCGCCTCGCCGTGTTCCCCTGGAGTTGAGGGAAAGACTGAAGACACAACTTGAGGAGATGGAAGCCAAATGCATCATCACTAAAGTCACACAACCAACTGACTGGGTAAACTCGATCGTCGTGAAGGAAAAACCAAATGGCAAGCTTCGCATATGTCTAGACCCAAAAGACCTCAACAAAGCGCTTAAACGTGATCACTACCCTACTCCGACCCTTGAAGAAATTACACCTTCATTGGCTGGGTCCAAAGTCTTCAGTAAATTGGATGCCAGCAATGGGTACTGGAACATAAAGATCACTGAAGAGTCGTCTATGCTCACCACTTTCAATACACCCTTTGGGAGATTCCGATTCAACCGTCTTCCATTTGGGTTGAGGGTCAGTCAAGACGTCTTTCAGAGACAGATAGACGAGACATATCAAGGCTGCAAAGGAGCAGTGGGGATAGCTGATGACATACAGATCTATGGGAAGGATGAAACCACACATGACTGCAATCTTCACGAGGCTATGGAGAAGACCAGGAGAGCAGGCATCAAGCTCAACGTAGATAAATGTGTGATCAAAGAGGATGAGTGCAAGTTCTTTGGGTTGATCTACTCTGCAAACGGAGTGAAGCCAGATCCTGCAAAAGTGGAGGCGATCAACCACATCGAAGCTCCCAAAGACAAGAAAGAGCTGAGAAGCTTCCTGGGTCTCATCCAATACATGGGTATCTTCATACCCAAGCTTGCCGATCACACTGCCAATCTCAGAGAACTGATGAAAGAGGACGCTGAATATACTTGGTGTGCTTCACACACCAAGAACCTCAATGCAATCAAGCAACTCATCAGCAAAGAGACAACTTTGCAGTACTACAACAGACACAAACCAGTAGTATTGCAGGTTGATGCCTCTATGAAAGGAGTTGGTGCAGCATTGATGCAAGAGGGTAGACCTGTAGCCTTTGCATCGAAAGCTCTCACATCAGCAGAAACAAGGTATGCAAACATCGAAAGAGAGCTCTTAGCTGTCGTATACGGCTGTGAAAAATTCCATACATACCTCTATGGCCGAAGTTTCATCATTGAATCTGACCATCGCCCTCTTGAGCAGATAGACAGAAAGAACCTCACTAAAGCACCGGCCAGACTGCAGAGGTTACTATTGAGACTACAGAGCTATGACTACAGCATCACCTACAAGCCAGGAAGGGACCTACTACTAGCGGATGCTCTATCCAGACTGTCACCCCATGACAAACAAGAGATGGATGGACTGAGTGTTAAGATCCATCACATTGTGAGTGTGACAAACAACAAGCTGGAAGAAATCAGAGACAAAACCAGCAGAGACGAGGAGCTCCAGCTACTTGCCCAGACAGTCACGCAAGGGTGGCCAGAGAAGAGACAACAAGTACAGCCCCTCATTCGAGAATACTGGGCCATCCGCGATGACGTATCAGTGGAGAATGGAGTACTGATGGCAGGATCTCGAATAATCATACCCCGAACCATGCAACAAGAGATCCTTACTAAGATCCACCAGGGACACCTAGGTATGGAGAAATGCAAACTCAGAGCAAAATCAGCAGTGTACTGGATAGGCATGTACAAGGACATCGAAAAAACAGTAACTGCATGCCACACATGCCAAAAGCACAGAAACTCTCAACAGAAGGAGGAGATGATACCTAGTCACATCCCAAGCAGGCCATGGCAGACCATAGGAGCAGATCTGTTCACAGAAAACCAAGAATGGTATTTGATATTGGTCTGCTACTATTCCAAATTCCCATTCGTGAGAAAGGTGAAGGACTTGAAAGCCACAACAATAACTTCTGTGGCTCGAGGATTATTTGCAGAACAAGGGATACCAGAACAGATTATCTGTGACAATGGAACCCAATTCACTTCTCAGGAATTCAAGAAGCTAGCCACTGAGTATGGGTTCACGATTACGACTTCCTCACCATACTATCCCAAAGGCCATGGGTTTGTGGAAAGACAAGTGCAGACAGCAAAGAAAACACTGATCAAGTGTAGAGAAATGAAAGAAGATCCACATCTGGCACTTCTGTCCTTGCGAGCAACACCACTGAAGGCTGATATGAAATCCCCAGCAGAGATGCTGAATGGCAGGAAGTACAAAACCACTCTGCCAACAAGGATTCAAGGTCCTATTGACCAAGAGGAGACAAGAGCCAAGCTAGAAGCAGCCCAAGCAGAAGGACAGAGGCACTACAACAAACATGCACAAAACTTACCTGAGCTTCTTGATGGACAGAATGTGCATGTTCAGGACCCAATATCCAAATTATGGATCCCAGCAAAGATCATCAGCAAAGCCGAAACTCCAAGGTCCTACATCATCGAGACGGAGACTGGCAGGCAGCTGAGACGAAACCGGGTCCATATCCGCCCAACACCTACAACACCAGTAGCAACACCTACAACACCACTAGCAACACCAACAACATCATCTGCAACTCCCACTGCAAATACAACAACATCACCTGCAATAGATGACAACGCTCACAATACACGCACCACCAACCAGATGACACCACAACAAGGGACAACCTCTGGACAGAATTCATCCCAACAACCAAGCGCTACAGCAACACCACAGGCACCGCAGACCACAACACAGTCAACTAGGTGGAGAAGCAACATCTTGCCACCAACGCGTTACCGCTAGTCTTGGAAAAGAAATATCAAGCACAGAGGATGGAAGCAGATAGGCTAGTTATGTTAGGAAGCAGATTACCAAGTCATGGGCAGAATAATCCCATGGTATCTGCTATAGGATTGTCACCCTCGCTCTGGCAATCCAATAGTGTTTATAGAAATAGTGTTTTTAGTGAGTTTTCATGTTAGGAAGCAGATTACTATAATGTGGGCAGAATAATCCCACGGTATCTGCTATAGGATTGTCACCCTCGCTCTGTCAATCCAATAATGTTAAAATATGCTGTTTCATTCTTTTACATTTTTGATAAGTGTTATCACAAAGTTATTAAAGTTGAGTTATTCAGGAGCTGGTTTTAGGACTATTCGCAAAGACTACATCACCAAAGTTTAACAGGACACAGCAAACTTTGAACTTTTGAACTCATTGAACTATTTCATCTAACAAGAACTCATTTTGAAGATAAACCTAGAAAGGCTTATTTTTATTAGAAGGGGGGATGTTATATCTTATGATCAGAACTATATTTCATCATGCGTATTCACATGTAACACACTACGCACCGATTGTAAACGTATGCATGCACGTATCACTACGCAGACAACCCGACAAACATGGAGTAAATAAATACACAGTAAACCTGAACATCACGTCTAACTTGGCTACTTTATTGACTCGTATAGAACACATAAAGACATAACACTAACTGAGGCATAAAAACTCCTTAAACTCATCTCCAATGCTGCATGTGTACCTGAATTCATCATGGCATGGATAAAGAGTACAAACACACATACATACCTGTAAGGTTGACGCCTTTGCATTCAGTGCAGAATAGAACTCCTCCTTGAACTCCTTTCCACGTAGTGTCAGGTCAGACAGGTTTGGCATGGAACACAGAGCATCCATTAGGTAATGTGAAGAGGCTGATGTTGGACATCTAACATCTTCAAGCCAGACAGTGTGGACCTACATGTATACAAACAGTGATTCATTCAAGTACATTACCAGAGTACACGTTTCATTGAATTACTGCAAATATAACTGGGTGCTCTGATATACATGTACATGTATGTGTATGCCTATGCTTGGGTGACAAATGCTCTGGGCTTTTTTTTAGTCACATATATATATATATAGGATTGGGATGAGACCTGCAAATAGGCTTGAGCTTAGGTTTAGCATTTCAGTTAGGTATAGATTTTGGTGCAGGGTTAAGTTCAAAATTTGGTTAGTTCAGGGTAGCGGGCGCAGAAAATTGTCATCAGAGCATGCATTGTAAAAGAATAGGACTGACTTTTATTATTACAGCCATAGTACATTTCATTACTACATATTCATCAGAGTAAATGCATCCATCCAAAATATTTATCAACAAAAACAAACAGGATGCTGAGTAAAACCCAGCTCATCTTGAACGAAACTAGAATATGAAGGTTACTTTAGTTTGCCAAATGGATTTTCAACTCCATTAATTTACATATACTTCTAGATCGACATGTATGTTCCTCTTTATATAACTTTTGTTTACTAGCTGTCATCATGTGATGAGGCTGGTGTGGGGCACTCAACATCATGAAGACAGAGAGTCTGGATCTGTACAGAACCTGACATAGGTATAACACTGGCAGATGGAGGGGAGGGGGGGAGGGGGGGGGGGGTGGAAGTTTGTAAACATGTGGTGAGAAACCACATCATTGAAAGATTCTTTTTGGGGCTAGTATTTATTTTCTCAAGAGTAGTTTCCGCATCCTTTATTTACTTTTATAAGTTAAATCAGACACATAGAATGTGTATTATTTATATGTTGGAAAATACTTAGTACCTTCAGGTAATCTTTATGTACATTATAGTTAGTAAGATCAAAAGTGGATGGAAATGTAAGGCCTTTGTCAAGCGTCAGGGATGGATAATAGGAGATGACATATTGAAGATGTCAGTAAGAGGAAGATCAGGAGGGAAGTGCAGTGATTCTACTGTATTTTAGAGGTATGATGTGAATTAAATGCAAATCTTCTCAGTAAAATATTCAGTATAGCACCTTTTCATTGTAATTCAAAGATTTAGACCAGCATTGCTAAAGATAATATTCTATTAGATAGTTTAAAGCATGATCATTTTATTTACAAGCGTAAAATGATTATGATGATAATAATAGACGTTATATTGTACATGAAAGTGGTCTAGCTTGAGAACATATACATTCCTTACTATAATTTTCCTTTGTGGCTCGTATTATATGGCCTGCTATGTTTTAAATAATTTGTATGTACTATAGTTCTGTTGAATGAAGACATAATACCAACAAGCAACAACAAAATAGTTGGATACCTAGGGGGCAAAACCCCAATTTTTTTTTTTTTTTTTTTTTTTTTTTTTTGGGGGGGGGGGGGGGGGGGTTGAGATATTATATAGGATGTTGCAAAAGGTCGGTCGGTATGAATGTGTTCAGGGGACCTCCCTGCACAATTTCTAGGTGGACTCCCTTGACAATATTTTGTTGGAAGAAAAATAGTCAATAGTTAGAAGATAATTTTGTAACAGAACATTATTTTATCATGTATGTGGTATCATACAAAAGGAAATTAAACTATCTACTCGATGATACCACATTTATGATGATTGAATTTACTTTTTACATACCAATTTTGGGCCAATTAAAAAATGATTTCTTAACATTTTTTCCAAAAGTATGAATTGCACTAAATAACATATTTCTCCATATTTCAACAACTTTTGAAACTGAAGAATTAAAAATATATAGAAAACTTTCCTTTTATTAGTTAAATATGATCTGAAAATGAACAGGTTTATTGCTTTTTATGTAAAAAAAGCTACAGCGTAGCAAAGTTCATCCTTTGATATTTAGCATTTTGGACAATATGCACAGGTCAGTTCGCTGATGATACGTTTAATGTGCATCGTCATTGCCGCATATGTGTTAGATTTGACCTTGCAATTGAACCGCTTTTCTCTACTTACATTTTATCTTTGTTTGTAATGATTGAAAGGACAGTGAACAGGGAAGGGTTGGGCTGGGTGATGGGGGAGACACAAGGGGCAGGGGCAATTAATAAATCCCCCAACAAAATTAGCAATTATGAATTGTAGTCAATAAAAATTGTGTTAGGTAATTGTAGAATCTTTGTTTTATATGACATGGTCACATAAAACATAGAATCATGTCTGGACTTACAAATATTTAAATGAAGTTCTATAAATGACTTAACAGAGCTGTTAGCAATATCAGTGCATTAAACAGTCCACACATTTTGGATCGTGCATGATAACATTGTAATTATATAATCTGCAATTAAAAGTTGTGAAATGAAGTGAGAGACAGGAAATCAAAAATTACATGTACATTTCAACTAGTACAATAATGAAGAAAACTATCAGAAACTTCCTAACCAGCTTGTGCCTTTTAGTATGAGGTTTAAATTTCAGTTGCAGGTTTGAGGATGTAGTAAGTTTGCTGACTCAAAATAAATCAAAATATTTCTACTTCATAGCAAACTTTTGGATTATTTATAAAATATTATCTAGCAGCTTATTCTAGAATTTTCCTATGTAATGATCTGGCATCGCTACGGAGCAATCATGAAGATTCTTCTCACGGACTCTGTATAACAACATTACCTGATGTAAATATAAGAGCAAGTGAACCTTTATCTAAATATTTTGTTTGACTTGTTCCACTTGAACACTTGTAGATTAGAATAAACCTTAATATTATGTAGCATCAATTTTGTTCTATTCTTGTGTTATGGATCTCAACACTTAAATCAGATTTGCAACCTTTTGTGATGACTTACATGTTTGATACATCCAATACGACTGTTAATTTAATACATATTACCCACATCTTACTCTTGTTGTATAATTGATAAGAGGGTAACATTAACTAAAGCAACATCATACTAGATGAATTTCAGAATTCCTGTGTCTGTCTTTTAAGATCTTACAAGAATTACAAGAGTAAAATTGTGCCTGCTAATATTAAGTAACATTTCTAAGTTAGGTATATATCAAATATGAATACAGTGCGACTATTATTAAAATGATACACCCCCTCTATATTATACATTCCTACAGCAAGATGAGTAACCAGCCAAGAAAACGTTTGGCAGATAGTGCCATGTCCATGAAGCATGTGCCCGCTAAGAAGTCTTCCAAAGATATGAGCACCGACTACACAAAATGCATCATATGACTACAAGAGTCTGTCTGTGATGAGCCTTTATTCTTCATCCGGTTAACAACATATCCGAACCTTATACAAGCCATGTTAGCCTGGCAAGATGGAGTATTTAACAGAATTCACACCAAGTCTCCATCAGAAACCTGGTTGGAGGAAAATGTACATACATGACAAAAGCTACCAGTGTGATGACAAAAAAAAACGTCTTGCGGATAACCTGAGTACACTAGGTGAGTCTCATACAGGATGCAGCTCATCGCAGTCGATGCAACCTGTCAAGTTAACCAGCTAGAACACTGATAGTTTTTAAGCAAAGAAGACATGTGTAATTTGCAATAAGAAGTGGCTAAAGGGAAAGGAGCCAGTGTGTAAGGTATCAAAAAAGAACAGTCAACTGTCAATGGAGGAAATAAGGGCGAGGAAGCTGGGCAGATGACATTTTACGGAGAATGATGGGGACAGGGACATGTACGACATGTATGAACAAATTTAAGGCTTTTCACATTTATTCTGGTCGGTCAGAGTTAAACCCTTATGATGTTGCATTCAGCCGACTAGTAGATGAGCTGGAAGCTCCTCTTTTCCTTGATCTGTGCAGATTTCTTGTAGAATCACTCAACGATAGGTACCGAGACATTCTTGAGGCGCTTGGTTTTGATAAACGAGATCAAAGCCGGGCAAATGTCTTGAAACAGACATTACATGAACATTATGGGTCACTTATTTCAGTCCGCAATCAAACAAAAGGTTCAGGATTTATATCTGCTTCCACAGTACAACTTGGTGATGTACTGAACAAAGTAGGGAAGGAGATGATATCGAGGAAAAACACCATACACTCCTGCAAGCATCAAAGATTCTTAGAGCAGATTGTGAAAAGTGTAAGAAAGAGACTCATGAGAAAAATTCAACCGAAATTGCCTTCACATCTGCATACAATATAGTTCCGGACTCACTTTTCAACTTCAAAGCAATGCTTCTTAAAGGCCATATGCCAGAATTGTACTGGAGACTGGAGAGTCTGATGACTTCTTCAGATGGCCAGGCTGAGGATGTTTTGCTTATGTGGCGCCTCGGTAGAATGAACACAACTTCGCAACTGGTGGATGCTCCTACAGATTTAGAAGCAGGACTTCCGGGCTTTTCTGCATTCTATGCTGACCTCCATCCACATAGACAGGCAACCATCATTGGCTATCTTCCTCTGATCCCATCTTCTCCAACTGCCTCTACTGTACTAAAGGAAATGATGATTCGACTTGTCAGGACATCACATGCATGTGGCGACAAATACACAATTATCACTAAATATCAGGCTACATATGAGCTCGCTGTAGCCATCAGAGACAAGCATAGTAGGGAGTTCAGCAATGTGGTCTTACTGCTGGGTGGCTTTCATCAAGCTCACAACTACATGAAAGCAGTTTGCAGATCTTTAGGGCGGCAGATGCAGAAGATTTTCTTGTTGCAGCTGGTCTATGCCAGGAAGGGGCTGCCAAGAAGATGTTTGGTGAGAAAGCCGACTACTAACAGGCTATACATGCCCTCAGAACCTGAGCAAGCTATGTGGCGCCTCAACTAGGAAGCATTCAAGACATGGGCAACAGACAGAGAAACAGCCTCAGGTGGAATATGATTTGAAAATGCTCTTTGAAAAAGACATCACTGCCACTGAAAAGTTGCAAATGCTTCAGAATTCCCATGAACAGTTATCAGCCCTGCAGGAACAGATGATGCTTTTCCCATAATCAATGGTTGAGCGACCAACAGCAATCCTCTGGTCCACCTTCCTGATGTTCTCCATAGATTTATCTACTACCAGCGAGAAGCTGACTGGGTAGGACACGTCTGTGAATCATACTGAATGCTACCTTACCTCACAGCAGCAGGGCATTACAAATATGGGTAGCAGTCTCTGCCTCTCTATCTTGATGAGATGAAGAATCTTCCTGAAACAGCCCCTGATGTACATGAACACCTATGGTGGTGCATTTGTTGGAAGGAGAGCAGATGGCAAGCACAATTGTGTTTTTCTTGACATGCTTCTTGAACGGACTTGCAATGCAGATGCCAAGGAAGCTAGGGGTCTTGACGGAATTACACTAAACCCCGTCGCACGGATGAAATGGGTTTAAACAAAACCCATCACTGCATCTGTCTCTGCACAGTCAAAATCAATGCTGCATTTTCATTCACCCAGCCCTCACCCAGCCCGCACCATGAATCTGGTGTATGTCGAGTAACAAGGGATGCAGAGATGGTCATCAAGGTAATGGCAGCAGTCGAGACGAATCAATCCAGTGCAACCACGACATCCCTGATAAATGTGGCAACTGGGCAATGTGCTGATTGCACAGTTTAGGACAACTTGAGCAGTGTTAAACAAATAGGCCTGGAGGCACTGTCTCAATCACTGTCCAGTCTTCAGAAAAAGACAAGTATTATGAAGCTGAACACGTTCCACACACAAAACGAGAAACAAAAGAAGTCTAGGCCCAAAACAGCTAAATCAGGGAAGAGTGATAAAGTAACTGCACTTCTGAGTATGACACAGATCATTGCTAGTCGTGGAGAACTATCAGCCATGCACAAAGAAGGCGAAGACCTGATGCATGGCTGATCTTCAACGAAACAGAGTTAAGTCTTTTGACAACTCTGTTGCTACGGCAGGTAGCCAGTGAAAACAAACTTGTTTGATCAAATTATGGAAATGCAAGCATTACTTTAAACAAACAGAACTTTGTTATTCCTGGCTCATTTTTCCTGATTGAGGTGTCATATTTTGGGCAGAAATTTCTAGAAATGTGATTTTCTCCTTGAAATTCAGATACCGCCCGCCAAATGACTTTTTGGTTTCCTCTCTTCAAATTGCTTTTAATCACTCATGCGTGAAATATGCATCATATGAGTTGCATTAAATGAAAGAGGAGGATCTAAGCTTTCCAAATATGTGTCATTTATTAATTATAATTGTGATTAAGTTATGATAAAACATCGATAGTTCTCGGTTTCGTTTTTTCTGGGACGCACTGTATATTACTTTAGAAAATTCTCAAAATTGTTGCTTTGACTTCACAAACTTTGGTCCAGGATCCACACTACAGACTGTTGTATAGTCAAAACTAAATTGTAAATAGAAACCCTGACATGATGATGGAAATTTTGAATTCAGGTTAGTGCAACATGTCATGAAAGAAAATCAGAAGGATGTTAAGTGAACACTAAATAGAATTAAAAACTTGGTGATAAAAATTTGAACACTTTGCATGTATATCTGCAAGTTTTGACTCCAGCTATGCATTTTCCATTCAATACATCAAGTTTGCACCCGTAAATTATTATGGTTACTGATCCCTAAACCAAAAATTCAGGGGCAGCAATATCTTGTCACGGCGGGAATGGGGGGGGGGGGGGGGAGGGGTGCGATATTTTAGGAAGCTCTGCAACTGAAGGGGGGAAGGTTACCACCCTCCCCTCCCCTTTCTCCACTATGATTTCGTATTTTGTTGTCAGAAAATTTTGCAACGCCCCAGTGTAAATCTTACTGGGAGGTTGCATAGTGACAGAATGACAAAAATAATGCACTTTTTATTATTTAACTCTGCATTTTAGAGCACTTTCAATCAACATGAATATCAGGATGTGATCTTGATTTCTATACAATTTTGTCTGTCTCTAAATTGGTATAAGCAGCCTTAAAACCATCATTTTGATAATGATTCTACATCCCCCCCTAAATATCAGTGTGGGAGAGAAACATTTCCATGAAAGTCCCCACCCCCCCCCCTCCCATACCCTATAAAACACTGACCATGCAATTCGCAGTATAGCCAATGTTTTAGAGTTTACATTATCAATCACTTAAAAGACAAGATCGATGTCATACTAACTTCTGCAGTTCTGTCATCTTTTAAGCCTATACCATTTCATATTTGTTTTAAGTCAAAGTTTACTACGTTTAGGAATGTAGCGCCCTGTGTGTAGCTAAGATATTTCTAAATTTAGAGTAGTAAAACTTTGTATTTTGTAACATTAACTAATTGTTTATTTTATCTTTTCTATTTATTATACTAAATTGTTCAGACGAGAACAAACCACACACACAATGAAAATTCTGAGAGACCCCCCCCCCCCCCCCCCCCCCCCGATGAGTACATGTATACATTTCATTTGAGAAAATCCATGCAGTATGATGCAAATATCAAACCACCAAGATTTGTTGGAATATAATGACAAGATGTTGTAGAAACATTTAAAGAATGAAATTAATAGAATTTAAAGATAATAAAAAAACATGTATAAATATTTCCATTTCCAAACAGTACAAAGAATTAAGAATAAAGTGTATATATCAAAATATAATTTAAAAAATAAATCTATAATGAAATACACATGAAAGAAGAACCCCTCCATCACGTCCAGGCCGTTCCTTTGTTATTTATCTTCATCATCACTTGCAATCCTTATTTCCTCTTTACTTTTATTTGTCAATTAGAGAAAATCACTCATACTCCTCTTTCCTCTTTATATTTATTTGCCAACTAGAGAACACCATAAATTCCTGACCCAACTTCATTTGTTTTCTCCGGCTGTAATCACAGTGATTTTCCAAATTTTCAAGCGGTTGATGTTCTGCGTCTTGTCAAAGCGCCCCCATAGGCTAGACTACGGCATTACAATGTGTTTTTTCACTCACCTTGGACTTGTTTCCTTCTTTAGCAAGAACTGCATAGAAGTCACTGTGCAAGGCAGCTCCATGTAGTGTAACATGCTTTAGAGAGGACACAGAGCATATAATCTCTGCCATATGATGTGATATAATTGGTCCAAATTGTCCATGTATCCCATGATCAATCTTAAATCGAAAGCAAAAACAAGCAAAAAATTAAAAAAAGAGAAAATCCATTGATAAAGTTTAACCCTAATAAGGCCGGGCTATTTGAAGTCTTACTACGGCCGGGGGGGGGGGGGGGGGGGGGGGGCCATTATGGCCCCCCCCCTAAGATCTCGGCCGTGAAACGGCCGATCTCCGCGAAAATTTGCACGCATGTCAAGTGAAGTGTATAGAACAATATGATAATTTCAATTTTTTGAAAAAAATCCCTCATTTGCATATTTATGGTAATTTATGCAAATAACGTCATAAAATCACATTTTTACCCATAAATCCTATATTATTCATATTTAAGCATTCTTTTTCACTACATATATTCATTAGACCATTTGGGACAATAATACGACAAAAAAAATTGGAAGAGCCAGCTTATTCCTTATGTTATCTCTTGTTTTGATAATTTCTTATGTATTTCATTGTTTTTTTAACTTATTTATGTTATTGTTTTTTGTTTTTTTTCATTTCTTCCTACAATTCAACTATTTTGACTCCCAAAACAACCACCTAAACTGTAAACAAGACCCAATAACCAATGTTTGATCTATTTTTAGGAAAAATGACATTTCCATATGTTTTGTACACAAATCACAAAAATGAGCGATTTTCGGGCTGACATACAAAGACAAAAGGTCACGTGACCTTGTAACTATAGGTCTGATTTTTTTTTTTTTTTTTTTTAAAGATGCGCAAGACTCTAAAGAAAAAAGTCAGCGAGCGGCGAAGCGCCACTCATATGCGTTCTCGAACAATCAGAAAAATCGTGGAGGGGGGGGGGCCATAATGGCCCCCCCCCCCGGCCTTATTAGGGTTAAGACCACCATGAATTTTGTTGATGCTTCTGTCACTGGGCCTGCATTAAGAATGTCTCATTGAATGATTACAGAATGTGTACTTAATACAGTGGTCGATATCATCAGAGTAGTGCTACAAAACCTATATGATCCCAAATTTATTTGCAAAGGAAGGCCATTTTTAAAGACCCTAAATTATTCCGTCCATCAAAATCTGAGCATCAAATTATCAAGAGAACTGGTTGCAGCAAAACTGAGGTGTAGGATACCATTTCAAGCAGTATATTTTCTGACCAAAAAAGGGTTGGTAGTCCAATAAAACTAATTCAAATAGTAATGTTGATATTTATCATATGCCTATAGTGATGGGTATATGAAATGATACTTAAAATATTATTAGTGTAAAATATTGTACTAAATTAGACATCTCCTTGAAGACTTGTGCAAATTTGTTAATAATGCTTCCTTCTTATCTCTTTCTTTCTCTCCTAAATGTTGTTTTGTTTATAAATTATTTGAAACTTTCTTAATTTGATTTTGTATTGTGCTCAGTCTTTATGTCCATGCCACTTTTATTTACAAAAATAATCTGTCATTGATGTTATATGTGTTGTTTAAAAAGGGAAAAACAATTTATTTAATTTGATTATACAGATAATCAGGTATAAGGTCATGGATGTAAGAGAGTGGAAAGAAGGCATATTAAAATTACAAGTACCTGGAGTATTGGTCAAACATGATCTGAAATGGTCATGTCATGTGAATGATATCATGTCAAGCAAGCACAAAACTATACATGCTCAGAATTTTAAACGGATTCAAACTTCCAGCAAATGTTCCATTGTGTGTCTACTGTTCTTAGTTTGGCCCGTGGTAGAATTGTGCCCCTGTTTGGCACTCTAGGCTAACTGCAAACCAAGGTGATCAGATTGAAAGATTAAAATAATGAGTGTGCTGCCTAGTGCTAGGACTGCACAAACTCCAGGAAGCCCCAACACCGGCACCGATGTTGGAGCTTCCTGGAGTTAGGACTGCACTAATGTGCTTACCAAAATGCTCTCAAAGAATTGGAACTACCCACTCTAAATGAAAGGCGAGAAAAACTAGCATCGAGTCTGGGCAAAAGATTGACCAGCCCATCATCAAACTTTCACCACTGGCTTCCTCCATTGCGATCAACTGTACATTGTTGATTATTGCAAAATGGACAAACCTATTCCAAAGTCTTTTGTAAAATGGAACGCTACAAAAGAAGTGCTCTCCTCTACCTCATCAGGCTCTTGAATTTAAATTTGAAGTAAAGGGGAGGGGGTCCATGAATAAATCTGTTATGCAATATACTTAGGTAAAACTACCAGCAAATCCCATTATCCTTGCTTTAATGCGTTTATCTTATTTAGTGTTAATCAGATTATTATACCATATGTTCAATTCTACACGCCATTCAAGCCCTGCAAAAAAATTGATATAATTTATTGACCACTTTGAGAGTTGTAATTAGGCAACATTTTTTACTCTCTTTAATACTCATACCGTTGATTAGAATTATATTCTCTTTTTAATTTATCATAAATACTTTGAACTTTGAATTAAACCAAATATCTGTAACCAAATTATTGATATATCTGCCAACAACTCACAGGCAAGAGAGAGAGAGAGTGCAAAAGAGGGAGAGAGAGAGAGGGAGGGAGAGAGAGAGAGAGAGAGAAGGGGAGAGAGAGGGGGAAGAAGAGGACGGATAGAATGGTGGGAACGATGGACATAATTTATTGATCAAAAGTGCGATTTAATTCTCTCCATGAATTATGTTTCATGACTTATATTTGATCTGTTTCTGTTTGAATAAATGAATAAATAAAAAAACATTAAATAGCCGTTCCTAAGAAAAAATGCATGTCTGTAGATGCCTGATGGGTTTGCAATTGAAGGCAAAGCCCACCCTGATATTAAATTGGTTTTAATAAAAGCAGGAAAGAGAGAAATAAATTATTGAAAGTATGAGCATCTTCAGCACCTTCTGCTGCCACCACATACATGTACCAACCATCCTCTGAAACATCACAAAGCGAGTCCTCCCCCGCCCATCTTCATAACTCAAAACTGTCACTGACCTGTTTTTCTAATTTTCTGCTTCTATTCAAACCAAGTTAATATCAGGGTGGACATCCCCTTTAAATTATAATACTTATTAATGTATGTAAGATATCAAACTTACCACATCTGTATGTCCACCTAGTCCAGTGAATACATAACCTGCTATGGTGTGTGCTGTCATGTGTGGGTGTATTTCCAGAGATGATATTCCACCCCTCACCAAGGCTGCAGTATCTAGGTCCTGACTCTCAAAGGATACATCAACCAACAAATCCATCTCTTCCGTGCCTATCAAGTTACCCTGTAACATGCATTTCATGACATGTTTTGCAACAGTTTTGTCCCGTGATACAGTGAAGTACAGGAGATACCTAAACTCTTCTTTCCAAGGCAGCACTACTTGCTTAATCAGCCTGTTGAATTCATTAGGATCTAATTCATACAGGGAAGCAAGGTGGACCGCAGCCATGTACTCCTGAAAGAGTTTGTGTGGAAAGAAGATAGTAGACTGCAGGAACATACTGCTCTTATCATATATAGATGACATTTTTTTCTCCTGAGACAACACCCCTACTCTGCAAGCTGTTTCAATGGAGTCCGAGCACTGTTCCAAATCACCTTCTTTGAAACTTAGGATGTTTTCTTGTAGCCCGGTGAAAGCAACTTTGGCAACTGGTTCCATGAGCTTCTCAATTTGAGAGCGAAAGGCTTGGAAAGATGGACTGTCTAAATCTGGGATCTCTTTCTGAGCATAGTGCACCTTCAAGAATTCAAACATTTCATCAAATATTTGAGAAAAAGTTTGTAATGACTTAAACTTTTCTTGTTTTTCATCACCAAGTTCTCTCCACATAAGACAGACCATAGCTATGTAGATAGGATACGGAGCCATATTCTCAGATATGATGACATTTTCTTTGGTTAATTGGATGAGCTGATCTGCTGTGGCCATATTGTCTTCAAAGTACTTGTGAATGTAAACCTCCACATTCTCCTTGCTAAAACCTTCCAAATGCAGGAAAGTGTACCGTTTGCTCAGACTATCATCCCATCTAATCTCTTTGACCTTCCATGGGCGACTTGTCACCAACACCGGGCAAGTGGCAAGTTCATCTGATCGAAGAATGTCTCCAAGTGCAATTTCGCCTCTCTCTGAAGAACTTCCACATGCCTCTGCACTTTTGACTCTTGGCTGCGAAGTAGCACTTGTTGGGCTTGATGACTTTGGTTGCATTAACTTATGCCGCTCATTCTTGTTCATCTTTGATTCTGATCTTACCTTGGTTTGATCAGCAGGCTTTGGCTGGTGACATTCCGACTTTGAATCAGCTTTCCTTTGCTGTACAACCTTGCCATCAAACTCATCTAATCCATCAAACGCAATGAATACATGTTTTGGATTTGAACGGATGTACTCAGTGATTTGGCAGGCTGTTGCTGGGTTGCCCTTGGAGAGATACGACTTGACAATCTCACCAATCGTGTATTGTTTGGCTTCACGAAAAGGGACAACAAGTACCCACACAAACTTTTGGAGAGCAGAACTGTCATTTATCCAGTCCCAGGCAATCTTAGCACAGAATGTTGTCTTTCCTGTCCCAGCCTCTCCCTGAACCATGATCCGCTTGGGAAACTCTCCATTGACTTTAAGATCAAAGAGATCACTGTACTCAAGTGGTCGCTTACTTTGTCGATATTCCTCTTCCAGGACAAGGTTTGTGTACATGTCGCCAAACTGCACAATGGAAATTGGGTTGAGAGGATCAGCTCTAATCTTACAGAGAGTTGTCCGGTAATTGGATCTCAAATCATCTGCACATCTCTTGATAAGGTCAAGAGAAAGTGGTTGGGTCTGTAATCCTGGCATTGTAACAGGTGCACCTTTAAATTTAATAATATAAGTGTGATAATTTTTTCTGAATATCAAAATGTTTTTTTAAGGGTATTCTGAACATATACACATGAACATGAAAACTAATTTCTGATGTATTCTTTGTTTGTCAACTTTACATTGTCATTTTTTTAGTCCTGTTGTTTGAGGGTGTTCTCTGGACCAAAGATTCAATGAGAATAGATAATAATTTATTGTCTTTGCAGTTTAATTTCTGCACATCATACATGTAAACTATTGTTGATGCATGACATGTCTGTTTGTTTTCTTTTCTACATATCTCAATAGAATTTGTCTTTAGGTATGAAGGTATCATTTATGTATCAATATGTAACATGCCAATATCATTAATTTCCATCGCTAACAGTATGGACAATAATGATGAACCATATAAAGCTTATATTTTATAGCTCAAAGAACAATACCACTCAATATAGAAAGATCTGAGAGAAATGTTTTGTACACAAATATCAGAAATTCTCAATTTTGGGGCTGACAAAAGGTCACAAAAGATTTTAAAAAACATGGTACAATTTTCATAAACATGGTGTCAAATAATGAGCATGACTTGAAAAAAACTAGTCAGAAAGTGGCTGGGCTTGAAATGCAAAGAAATTTGAATGATAATCCTTGTACAGCTTCATGTAAAACTAATTCCATCATCTCCCTTTAATACACAGCACATAGTGAGTGGGTCTGTAACCATGTAGTAATGGCCACAGCCCATGAGACCGACAGCCCACAAGACTGACGGTATCTGTCTAGCGAACCATCTGAAAAGTTGTTAGAAGGTCCATGAGACCCACGACCCATGGACTGACAATCCACAGACCGGCAGTATCAGTCTCATGGGCTGTTCGTCTACTGGGATGTCCTGCTATAAAATAAGTGTCAAATCAGTGTTTGTTGGCTGCCTGCAAGAGCAATACATTATCAATGGTAGTAAAGGCCTTTTTGCAGGCAGCCAACATGATTTCCTACTTTTTCTCACCTGTCCGCTTCAGGACTAGACTGCCAGCGAGAAGTTCGCCAGAGAGGAACCCTAAGCCACTTCTTCCTAATTCCTCTGCAAGAACAGCCCTGATGTCTGTGCCTGGAGGCTGTTTGTCTCTCCATCTCGTGAAGACTGTCATCAATGCATCACTGGTATTTTGGCTCTCTTTCTCGATTTGACCAAGCTCTGCAATGGAGATGTCCAGGTTAATGCCCACCTCTTTGTAGTAGCTAGGTTCAATTTGCTTTGACAGCTTTAAGAATTCCTTTTCACTGACAATCCTGTAATTAAAAACATGAGTTTATCAAGCATCTCTTAAGTTTCTCTTAAAGCCCTTCTTAAGTGTTGAGAGCCCCAAATTCGCCACTATTTGAAGGCAAAGTTTCACTTAAATTGTAAAGATCCCCCCCCCCCATAAAAATGTGTTTGAAGACAAATATTAATAAAAAGAATACATAATTTTGGTTTTCTGTTGTACGCAAAAAACCTAGATTTTGTATTCTTTCATCAATATTTGACATCAACACATTTGTTTTTAAAATCCTGCAAAAATGTGTTTAAAATGACATCTCTTTTCACATTATGATACAATTTAAGTGAAATTTTGCCATCAAATTCATGGGGCTCCCAACACTTTGGAGGGTCTTAAAGTATCTGTTATTGTGTTGTTACTCCTACTGTGTAATTAATTAAAGCACCTTTCTTCGTACTTTGTAAGTTTAGTTCAGTTCTTGGTGAGCCTTTGGGCAAAACAGACTGTACAACTACATGGAAGAATAAACTACTCCAGCCTACAAATATGTACACTAGCTCCTACAGCTGAGCACTGTTAGTACCTGCAGCTTCATGAGCACACCTATCTGATTTTATTAAGCTACATGTACTGATGATATTTATTCAAAGGTATACCGGTATTGAAGCATACAGACACAAGACTTACATGTATACCTCATTAAGAAGTGCACTTGAATATGGAAGAAAAATAGACATGCATGTATGTGACGTTATGCTTTAATAATAAGAAAAGTACTTATTCCTATTGCTCATTACTGTTGCAATAAAGAACTGGAAAAAGCTTGAAATATATATAGACTGACCTGTCTGGTCCAGGGTTGGTTTCAACATCACCAGATCTCACCAGGAGGATCATGAGCAGATAGAGAAGGCAGAATCCATCCATGGTGCAAGATGTTCTTCTCATTCGACAGAAGCTCGGTTCGCTGGCAAGGTTCATGAATGATAACCCCAGCAAGACATCCTGTAATTGACAAAAAAGGGGGATTCTTTATATGTATTTACAGAGTACATAAATGGATTATTTTTTTCCATTTTTTTTTCCTTATCCAAATATTTCCTTTTGACTCGACTTGTGTGATATAATACTGAACTATATTTAAAGATAAAAGGGGCTGAAAAGTATGGGGCCCCAAGTGTATTACACATGTGATTGTGTCACAAAATGAATGTTTTTTTTCACCAAATCAATCCCATCATTTGATTTTGTCACAAAAGCAATCTCACCATTTGATTTTGTCACAAAAGCAATCTCACCATTTGATTTTGTCACAAAAGCAATCTCACCAATTGATTTTGTCACAAAAGCAATCTCACCAATTGATTTTGACACAAAGGCAATATCACCTACCGGTATTGATTTTGTCATGAAAGCAATCTGACAAATTTATTTTGTCACAAGACTTTAAACTCCAGTCTCACTCTCTGCCCAGTTTTGTGATAGTGGTGAAGTTAGTAGTTTTGTGTAAAACTGCTTTCAAAACTAGGGGAAGATTCATTAAAAAAAGCTGGATACTACAACTACATCGGAGGTGTGCGGATGCACTGTTAGCACCAACGGCCGTGCGTGCATACAATACTGTATATGCAAAATGCGCCATAGATCAGCTGTTTTTATGCTGCGGCTGCTGCAGTCCAGTAAACGCGATTGAGTTACAGTTGCCAATTGCAGGCAACCTCAAGATATTTTCACAGTACCGGTCCATAACGATTTATTTTTTCAGTCATTGTTGCATGGGACAATTTTGACCGCACATCAGCATGTTTTACTCGCGACAATAAGAAGACAAAACCAACAATGCTTGATCCATACACACCCGAGTCCAGCCCAAACAATCCTGCAAGTACATGTATAACGGTATGTGGGACTACCCTTAACTTAGCTCCCACGTATGTTGCCATGGGCTCGTCGATGACATTGCCTTCTGTTTTTTCAGAGATAACCGTGGGATAAACATTTATGACAAGATATTTTGAGAAAAGCTTTGATATATTTTGATATATCATTTACAAAAATATCGACGTGGTGTAATGAAGGAAAATATGTAAATAGACATCTACTGCAATATTTTTAGGTTTTACAAAATGGCGCTTCGTTTCGCTCAGTTTTCGCATATAAAATCAATGAGGTTTAACAACTAACTGCAATATTTATGAGTTAGAACACCTCTTAAATTCTTCAATTTGACATTTCAATTATTTCATTTTGTGGTTTCTTAAGTGAGACTTTACAGTTTTGACAAGACTCTTTCGTAGTGGTTTAGCGTAAACAAGTCAAGTTAGGTTTAAATATTAGGCTTCATGGAGGAAAACTTTTGCACAGTTAATTGTACCCAGGCCTAGAGGGTCTACCCCACGTTTTTCCTATACTTTTATTTTATTCTTCATTATGTTGTAAATTGGAATTTCATGTTGTAAATTGAGTGAAAGGCGTAAATATTCTCAAAAAGAATGAAACGCTGATAATACCAAAAAATAACAATGCCTGTAAAAAGATATGAGAAGGATGAATACAAAAGTCTGAACTCAAAGCCAGACTATATACACGTTACACTGATCTAAAGGTAAAATAAAATAGACTAGGTCTAGACTCTACACAAAACAAATTACGATTTACGAGAATGGGTCAATTATTATAAAGAGCAAATTGCCTTATAGAAGGTTGACAAATGTTAGTTATAAGAAAGATAACCCCATACTTACCAGATGGTTATTTTCTATGACTAGACTATATCGTGGTTTAGGAAACCACTCGTTCATCCGATATCCGCATGCACAAGCTTGTTTACAGTTAAGCGCTAAGTACTGATTAGGCCTACAGGCTATTACGTCTGACCTGTGGAGTGGCATGGCCTGGTGGCCGATGGGAAGAATTCAAGAAAGAAATTGTACTGTAGGGATTGGATCGGAGCGAATGGTGGTTTCCTATTCACGCAAGTGTCATTTCTGTCTACAGCCTGGGCAGCTTGCATGGATGCGTGATGGAAATCAAGATTCTACGTCAATAGCGAGAAATTAGCTGAAAATAAGACTGTGACATCGGGATCGTTGCGCACGTAATGCATGCCACTAGTACTGTATTTGTCTATGAAGGCCACGGCCACGACCTTTGGCCACGACCTATATCGTGCGGACGCGCGCGCGTTCTTATAATTACCTCATGGGGAATCCCCTAAAATTGTATGATTGTTGTTGTTATTGGCGTTTAGATGGCGCTCTTCAATCTTGACAGATTATCTACGCTACGGCGCACAGTGGGCCAGGGAGGAACCAAAGTGCGCCAAAACAAAGTTTAGGTGATTTTTATTTTCCAATTTTTTTCTTGCCCAGTTGAAAGGTAATGTCTACATAGAGGAATACCTCAGTGAAATATTTAATTCCGGTATGCACAATAAGGGTATAAATTTACTACTTCAAACAGCAAAATCCTACATATTCACAGTTTTAGTGCAAAAGTGACTTATTTTATAAATCTTTCAATTCAACATGAAGTTTTTAAGTTATTGATATGAAATTGCTCTCACATATTCCTGATAGTTCATTTCGTTGAATGAATGGGTTAAAATTAATAGAAACACAATTTTCATGATATATTATAGGGTAATTCACTGAAAAATGAACTAATTATCCATGTTTTTTATAAATCCAGAAGAAATGTTTAGATCTCCGCGGTGTACCGCTTAAATTTTCATACCACCATTTTCTCTGATGTCTAAGCTTTAAGTTGATACCAAATTTGGCTGCCCAATCTTGCCCATTGTTATGTTAGAGCCGATTCCCTTGCCACATTGCCCCGAAAAATGTGGGTTTTTGGGGTCCGAATCATGAAGGATTCGTGGTCATAAATCACGGCGCGAGGGGGCGCGTGACACTTGTTCTGACACCGCGGACCAAAATAAACACATTTTTCGGGGCAATGTTGCAAGGAAAACGGCTCTAACATAATAACGGGCAGAATCGGGCAGCCAAATCTGGTATCAACTTAAAGCTTAGACATCAGAGAAAATGTTGGTAATAAAATTTAAACGAAAATCCCTGGAAATCCAAACATTTCCTCTGGATTTATAAAAAATAAATCCCCAAACATGAGTTTTGGCGTACTTTGGTTCCTCCCTGGCCCACTGTGCGGCGCGCCGTAGCGCAGATAATCGGCGTTCCTTCTTTTGTGCATGTTCATCTTTTCGAACTGGATCTCATGGCTCACTTTTACTGATGGGGCTCTGTCTTTCCAGACTTCTGTTTTCGAGTTAAGAGTTGGCTCACCTGTCTCAGCGAAGTGCTACTGTGAAAGATTAATTAGATTTAATTTCTCTTCACCATTAGTCGTGTATTTTAATCATAAGGATGTCATCCTTATGATTTTAATATTGATGATAATCAAACATTTCAATCATTATACTCACAGAGGAAAGCGCACTATATCTATACAAAAATTCCAAATCTGTTTGTATCTTGAATATAATCTAAGAGGACTCTAAAATCCGATAAATTCCCTAATAATTTTACTAAATCTAACGTATTACATTTCAATCGTCTTTGCATTATCCTTCTTACTCTTTTATATTTCTTGCATTGTAGTAAAAAAAAAATGCTCTATAGCTTCTGAAACCTTACAATGGATACATAGTCCATCTTCATGGTTGATTAATAATGTACTGATCATAATTGAATTTATATTTCCCTAGTTTCAACTGATGTATTATTACTTCCTCCTTTCTATTAAAACCTTGGATATTTTCTGTTTTTGTGACATATAATGGCTGAATTCGCCATTCCAATATGCGGTTATAGCTAAAAATGAGTTGAATAGCTGAATGAGGACAAAGGCATGTTTGTTGTAATCGAGTATCTGCGAGTTATGGTCGTTGGCCACAATCTTAATCATTTCCTTCACATCTGGTCTGCCAGTTTTTATGTGCAATCTTTCCTTGTTATTATATTCTTCATTATGTTGTAAATTGGAATGGTATAAAATGTTGTTAATTAAATAGGAATTGTGTGGTGCAAAGGTCCCCCTTCCCTGCTTCTCCAGTCAATGACAAATTGTTTCCCTCCTTTGTTGGGGTATCTTTATTACTCATTTAGAGTAGGCTACCCCTATAGGGATTCTCATTTAACTCTTTGTGTTAATGCTAGCATTTGTGAATGATTTTTTAGGTAGATTTTAGCAGTAAAAACTCACATCTCCCTAGTATTACCAATTTTTAGTCAAATTATCGAAAATGTTTTTGAATGTTCAGATCTGTATCCTTGATGTAGTGTACTTTAGAGAAGAAAACGAAATGGAGATTGGAGTGAAAGATAGAAGACATACAGGAAAAGAGAAAAAGAGAGTATTTACTTGTGTTCACTTTAAAATGCAACATTTTCCCACTCTAAAGGGGCAAGGCGTAAATCCCCTCCCGGCCTGGGCCCCGTCTTACAAAGAGTTGATATCAATCGTAACTTATTTGCGATTGATATCAATCGTATATAATAAGAGATAGGAGATTGCAAACTTGCGATTGATTGGAGGACTTACGATTGATTTGGATCGATCGTAACTCTTTGTAAGACGGGGCCCAGGTCAATCTGCCCCCTCAAATGTTGACCATCTGGAACAGCGTATTTCAACCAGGGTGCTGCAAGACATCTAGGGGTGCCACTGGAGAAATGTTATATATTTCTTGTTTAATGTTGATGGAATAAAGTCGATTTCATAAAAACCGAAGATTAGAAACATCTACAGTTTTTAATTATATAAATATCATTTTCTTTGCTCGCTCGCTCCCAAAATTTAGAATCAAATATGCCCGTGTGTGTGCATTTGGCAAATGACGAGTGCCAGAGAAATGTTTAAAAAAACACTTTCTGTGATGGGTTTGGGATTTGGGTGGCGAAAAGCTATTTTTAATTCTTAAAATGGTGCCGCTCGTTAGTGGCATGAAGGCATGGGACGAGGGTGCAGGGAGGAAGGTTTTCCCCTTTCTTTTTACTTCTTAAAAATCTATAAACTATTTATGATTGTGATTGTTATGTAATGTTATGTTTCTTTGTCATGTCATTATATCTTGTTATGTTATGTTATCTTGAAAACGGAAGAATTAAAAATGAATCTAAAAAAAAAAAAAAATATGTCATTAGGTGACGACCAAGGCTAATGAAATTGTTCCTAAGACTTTTGCGATCGTATTCAAAACTTTCCGCTGGCAGATTTGACGGGCAAATAACTTCCTCAAAGGCATGTTCAAGAATGTTTAACCCTGCATTCTGACGATTTTCAATTGAAGTAACCTTTATGGCCTTTACAATAGTGAGGATAGAAAGCAGAATACACTGGTAGGGGCAGCTCACGAGTTTACAATTCGATTAGACTACCTTCTTGAGAAAATACTTTTTGTGTAATGCGGATGATGTTCAACACCTTTTGGGTTAATACAATAGTACTCTTTAGTTTACTGTTGTTGATGTGGAGGGTTGTTTGATATACTATGCAGTGTTTTTTCTCCTCCCCCCCCCCCCCCTCCCTTACTACCTCCGCTACAATGCCCCCGAGGCTGGGGGTTTGGGCAGGTGCCAGGTGCTATACTGTCTATATACTTTACGCTCTACATCGCAGGAATTTGAATATCCTAATTGTTTTTATTTTTCCTGTTTCAATCGAGAATATTCCAGTATATCGGAAGTGACGTGTTTAAAATAAGATCGGAAATCCGCTCAAACGAACAATGTTAATATCGGGATAAATGCAATCATATAGAAAACTATTACAACACATAGTTACCTTTTACACAACAATTACCACATGTAGTTTAGCCAAAGGGACAGCGAAATAGGCATATTCAGCTCGTTATATCAATGCAATTGTAAACGCTGTTCATTTTGTGAATAACCTTCGGACGCAGAACACATTAGTAAACATGAGGACTATACTCTTCTAGAATTGGAAGAACATTTCATCACAAGTTGATACACGTGCGTGGCTCGCAAACCCTTGACTTGTTACTTTATCTGTATAACATCATACGAATGAAGAGCTGCAGACAAAAAGATGACGAACATTTTTTCCATTGAGAAAAATCGTCGCTTCTTCAGAGTTCACTTGAAGCTTCGACTATCAAACTGTTCAGAACAAACGATTCTGCAAATTATCACCAAGTATAGAAATATAGAATTTAGCCCACACATCCGGATACTTCCGAATTTATTGCGGCAACTATTTTAGAAAAAAGTCAGGAGCGCTTATTTGGAACATCCTCAAAGTTGATATTTGGAACCAGACAGCTCGAGATAAAATAAAATACAATGGCTTCAGGAAAAGCACCAGTGATTGGGATTGATTTGGGTACATCGTGTTCCTGTGTAGGAGTCTTCCAGAATGGGATGGTGGAGATCATTCCCAATGACTATGGAAACCGGACCACACCCAGTTGTGTTGCTTTCACAGACAGGGAGATACTGCTTGGAGATGCGGCCAAGAATCAGATGTCAGAGTAAGTGGTTTGAGATTTAGTGCACGTTTAATGAAGTGTGACATTGTTCCATGAAAGAAACATTTGAAGAAAAAAAGCTTGTCTTCAAGGGGAGATCTAGGACCCAAATGATCGCGATCCCCTGAAGGATGATCTAGAGAGAGAGAGAGAGAGAGAGGGTGTGAGAGAGAGAGAGAGAGAGAGGGTGTGAGAGAGAAAGAGAGAGAGAGAGGGTGTGAGAGAGAGAGAGAGAGAGAGGGGAAGAGGAAGAGAAAGAGAGAGAGAGAGAGAGAGAGAACCGAGTATTTATAATCCGACATTGTTATTCCTTCTTAACTAAGCTAGCTGGATGATAATTATTGTTTCCACCCCACCCTCTATGAGCGAGCTAAAGGTCCGGTGGAGTTTCCCCTCCCCCACAAAAAAATATTGTTTGATCCTGTCACAGATCACTCAACCCCATGGTTTTAGGTCAGGTGTAGGATTAGGGTAGGTATAGTGTTTGGTCCAAGGCCCTGTTGCATCAAAATAACCATTGATGGCAACATATGCCATCAATATTAACTACCATGGCTACATCACTCAACAGCCACTCAGATCAAGGTTTCCATTAAAGTTACCATCAATCGCACAGTTACAATCAATGGTTAGTTTTATGCAACGGGGCCCAGCTGGTTTTTAGTTAGAAAATCAGTTGATAAAGGAAAATGACCACGGAGCAATCGCCACAGGAGCTCGAGCCACAATCTACTTTGAGCACTTTCCACATTGGCATGTCGCCCGTCCCCTCAATCATCCTGGATCTGCCCCCTGTAATACAATAGTAACCCTAACCTAAAACAAACTGCTATCCAAGCCCTGCCTATATTATTCTTGGGCAAAGCAGAGCCCAGATAAATGTTGCCAGAGCAAATGCCGGAGCACCCAGAAAAAGCCCATCCTAATTCCTAAATTACAAAAATTGTGACATGCCCAAAGTAATACCAGAACATGGCATGTTGGCCTAGCCGCCTATGTGATAGGTAATTCGATTTTCCTGTTTCTCTATCTGTTCAGGAATCCCCAAAATACAATTTTCGATGCCAAGTGTCTGATTGGGCGACAGTTCAATGACGAGGTTGTACAGTCAGGCATGAAACACTGGCCCTTCACCGTCATCAACACGGACGGCAAGCCGATGCTGCAGGTAGAGCACATTGGAGAAACCAAGACACTGTCTCCAGAAGAGGTCAGCTCCATGGTTTTGACCAAGCTGAAGGAGACAGCAGAAGCTTACCTTGGCGAGAAGGTCACCGATGTCGTCATCACTGTTCCTACTTACTTCAACGATGCCCAGCGACAGGCGACCAAGGAGGCAGGGGTGATCGCTGGTCTTAATGTCCTCAGGATCATCAACGAGCCCACCGATGCGCGCCGCCCTCGCCTACGGTCTCGATGAGAAGTCTGACGGTCAAGAACTGCATTTTCTTGTTTTCGATCTCGATAAAAGTGAATTCGACGTTTCACTCCTTGTCATTGAAGATGGGATATTCGAGGTACTGACGACGGTTGGAGACGCACATTTTGGCGGAGAGGACTTCGATAGCAGACTCGTCAGCCATCTCGTTGAGGAATTCAAGAGCAGGAACAAGATAGACTTGATGACTAACTTCAGAGCACTACACCGCCTTCGAAAAGCAGTGGAACGTGCATCAAGCAGCACTCATTGCTGTATCGAAGTTGACTCTCTTTCCGAAGGCCTCTACACTAGCTTTAGCAGAACAAATTTCGAGGAGCTGTGTGTTCAGATCTCTTTAAAAAGTGTTTGCAGCCGGTAGAAAGAGTACTGCTGAATGCCAAGATTGATAAGAAGAGGATATATACAGTAATCCTTGTTGGCGGATCAACACGAATCCCGAAGATCCCTGAAGAAGTTCTAGCCCACGGAGCAGCGTTATACGCAGCCAATGTGCACACGATCAAAGATATTGTCTGTTTCCATGTTGCTCCTCTGTCTCTAATTGGTATCGAGGCGGCGGGTGGCTCGATGACAAGTATCATTGATAGGAACACCATGGTGCCAACCAGAGCATCCCAGAGATTCACTACCTACTCGGACAACCAACCAGGCGTCTCTATACAGGTGTTTGAAGGAGAGAGGGCTATGGTCAAGGACAACAATCACCTCGGCCAGTTTGAGTTGTCCCGGATCTCTCCTGCTCCTCATAGCGTCCCCAAGATCGAAGTTACTTTCGACATTGACGCCAGTGACATATTGACCGTCACTGCTGAGGATTTGAACACGGGCCGTAGCAATGGCATCACCATCTCTAATGATAAGAGACTGTCTACAGATGACATCGAACATATGATGAAGGATGTTGACCGATTCCAAGCCGAGGATGATGTCCAGCGCGAAGGCATCGCCGCCAAGAATCTTCTACAGGATGACATCCTCAACGTCAAGTCCGCACTCACATGGCTGGGCTCTGATGTCAACAGTGCCGTGACAAATTAAGGCCGTTGATGACGTCATCCATTTGCTTGAAAACAACTTCTCTGCTGCTGACAATAATGATCTCGTTTCCAAGTTGGAAGATCTACAACAAATCTGTAGCTTAGTCATAGCTAAGGTACGTGGTGAAAGTGCCTCACATCAATTAAGCCACTGGTTCACGAGAGACTCCGTCGGGAAGTGAAGTACGAGGTAGACTAAGATGGATAAGCTTGCTCCAAATATCATACGAGACTGTCCCCTAACTATCACCCTGATCACCCTATCAAACGCATGGGATTTGATTTGGACTTTCCCTAAAACAGCCGTTCTCAGCAGTGGCGGAGCTACGGGGGGGGGGGGGTTGGTATGCCATGCCATTCATGAGGGATGTGCATGAATGGCAAAAACAAAGGGGATGAGAGCGAGGGGATGAAGGAAAGATGAAGGAAAAGGAAAAAGAACGTGAGATATTATAAGGAGATACATGTAGTTTGCTCGAAAGCGCTCTTCAAAGATTATACTAATATGTGAATGCCCCTCTTACAACAGATTATGATAAAGAAGAATACTGAGTATTAAACCTGTATTAACAGAAAATGACTCTTTATGTTTATTGTTCGTAAATATCCGTTACTGTGGCTATAATCTAGTTACCTTTACTTTAACTATTCACATTCATTAAGAAGGTAAAACAATAATTGGTATAATAGGCATGAACATGAAAAGATCATCTTCATCATTGTATGGTACTTTGAGATTGAACAATAACGACAAGAAACAAAACATTTTAACTCCCGAAATTGCATACTGGTGTATAATTTTCCTTGATCCTCTATTTATAGTCTTATTGATTTTTGTATAATGGAAATGGATATTCCCACTTAAGTAGTAAAAGACCACTCCGTGACAAATTTGGGGTCCTTGGTTGAGGGAATTCTACTTTCCCCCAAAATAAACTAAGCTGAGAAATAATGGTAGTTTCAAGCTCTTTACTTATACCATGTGGTATGGTCCATGTTTATACGCTCTCAAAATGGATAGTTGGATCCGACAATAATGATAGTGATGATAATAACAGTACTAGTAATAACTTCTGGATCATGAAGTAACAGCCACAGAATTTAAGAAAATGGGTTTAAACAACATAGAAATAAATATAATAAAACAGTTATATGAAGGCATTCCATTCTCATGGAAAACTCTTTTGAATATATATGAACATCCATGTGAGGATACTGAATTAAGTTTAGAATTCATTATTAACGGAAACCCTCACTCTTTGCAAGGCATAACATCAAAATATATCTATAGTATATTGTTAAAAATGAGAACGGAAAAATCTTATGCTACATGCAACTTAGAACGTACATACAATATGGTCGAAAATGACACGAGAACAATTTTCTTAAGACCTCGAAAATCCACTCTAGACAGAAAGCTGAGGGAATTTCAATATAAAATGTTATATAATTTAATTTATACAAATAAGCATCTGATGATGTTTGAAGGTTTGCATGGTGGTATGAATAATCATGGAAGAGGTTTACGGTACACCATGTGTAAAGTCCTCGAGGGACTGAGGAAAGTAGATAGAAAATAGAAGTGAGATGGAAAGGCGAGAAAGTGGAGGTTGGAAGGAAGAGTATCTTTCGGAAGTGAGTATAGTCCTGAAAAGGACTGTAAACCAGAAAGTTGTAGGCAGGATGGGAGGTTTGAGTAGAAGACTGGATTGAGTTGGAGAGTTGAGTAGGCGAGTAGAGTTGCAGAGTAGGAGCAGGAGAGTAGACTCGACGTTTCGGACAGGTTGACTGTCCGTCTTCAGGAGACGGACAGTCAACCTGTCCGAAACGTCGAGTCTACTCTCCTGCTCCTACTCTGCAACTCTACTCGCCTACTCAACTCTCCAACTCAATCCAGTCTTCTACTCAAACCTCCCATCCTGCCTACAACTTTCTGGTTTACAGTCCTTTTCAGGACTATACTCACTTCCGAAAGATACTCTTCCTTCCAACCTCCACTTTCTCGCCTTTCCATCTCACTTCTATTTTCTATCTACTTTCCTCAGTCCCTCGAGGACTTTACACATGGTGTACCGTAAACCTCTTCCATGATTAAATAAGCATCTATACACTTTCAAACATGCAGTGAGCAATCTTTGCTCCTTTTGCAATAAACACGAAGAAACCTATGAGCATCTGTTTTTTACCTGTGAAAAGGTAGCAAATATTTGGAAGGACTGCGGTGACCTTTTTGCTTTATCAGCGTTAAAAAATCTACATTGGCAAGAAATTCATATCGGGATAAAAAGATCTAATGCGGGAGAAGAACAACTGTTAAATCACATTATTCTTTTAACAAAACATATGATTTTTAAATATAGTTCAACTAAAAATAGACCCCAATTCCTCAAGAAATTAAAAAAAGAATTATAGAAAATAGGCAAGAAGAAAAGGAATTAGCGGGGGAGAGAGGCACTTTAACACTTCACTTCAAAAAATGGGACAACTTCCATAGTTAAGGACGGCGAGGCAAATACTTCTTTCTCAGACTCAGACATTTTTTTTTTTTTTTTTTTTTTTAAATATATAATTTGGTCTTAAGGAAAAGGAAGAGACAGGATTTCCAACAAATATGTAGATGTGAATGCTCGGGAAGGGAGGGGGGATTTGTAGAGCTTTGGAATGAAGGGGGGAGGGGGATATGTCAGTTTGTATGTGTGTCTGAGTATGTGAGCGTGTGTGGTGTGTCTGTCTGTCTGTAGGTAACTCTTTGATTTATAATATTCGTTCAGTATAATTCAATGTAAAAAGTATGTACTGTGTATTAAACTATCTTAAGTATTTTTGAGAGATGTACAATTTTCTTTATATTTTGATATATGTAAATCAATGAAGCTGTATGTTTGTTTGTTATATATTTTGTACTGAATGAATACAATAAAACAATATTACAAAACAAAAAAATAAAACAGTGATTCTTGATATCATAAAAACAAATACTGCAGGCCTATGTGGTTTATTAAGCAAGTAGATCTTCCGATATCGCATTTGGAGTTGCCTGTAAATGTAATATAGCTTGGAAAATAGGTTGGGTGTTGTGTTAATTGCAGATGTTTCAAGCTTGATATCACAGCTACTGAATATTATTCATTTATCTCAAGGCGTATGACATGTTCTAAATCAATATTTACGAAAATCTTTCGAGCTCTATACATGCTCTACTTCTGTTGGAGGTGCGCCATATTATATATATCCGACCATTGCATATAATTATATTGAAATAGGTTGCAAACCCCCGGACAAGTATTTCTGTTGATATAGGCTTTCCCGCTCAATTTTGCTTTTTGATTATTTGGTTTAATGTTGAATCATTCAACTTCCCGATAGTTGTGATCGCCACCCAAAATTGTAATTCGCATTTATTTTCATTCTTTCAAATTCGTTATTCATGCAACAAGCTCTTCAAATAAGTCATGTAAAGTTAACAAAAGAGCATACTATTTAACAAATGGCCATTCAATATTATTTCTCTCGTTGGAATTTGATATTAGTGCAAAATTGTACTTTTTACCTCGATTGCTAAAGATCAATATAAACAGTGGATGTCAAGAAAGAAAGGTTTTGTTTGCAACATAAGATCTTGGGCACGTTCACTCATCTCTCTTTGTATTAAAAGGTACAGCAATGTGATGCGTATTACACTCGACGTCATTAACAAATTGCCCGCTCTCTGCCACGTCACATCTTCCACTTCACTACCACTGAATGTAACTACCCCCCCCCCCAAAAAAAAAAAAAACCCTCTAAAATACTCTAAATCTTTCCTTTCTCTCCTCTCTTGCTTGCTCTATTTCTCATGTTTCTTTCCCTGTTTGGCTCTCAATCTCTATCCATCTTGATCTATATCTCTCCCTCTCTCATACTCTAAATCTCTCCTTTCTCTCCTCTCTTGCTTGCTCTATTTCTCATGTTTCTTTCCCAGCTTGGCTATCCATCATGATCTATATCTCTACCTCTCTCATGCTCTAAATCTCTCTCTCAAACTTATACCTTTTCCATTTAGCTATCCGGCTCAACATCTCTAAAGTCCCCTCTCAAATGCTTTCTCCCCTTCCTCCCACATACTGGTACATATTGGCCATCCAGCTCTTCATCCAAACCATGCTATACATATCTCCTTTCTATTATCTTGTTCACTGTAGACCGTTACCCCCCCCCTCTTTCCCTAGTATACATCCCACCCTCATCTCTCTTGTCCTTCCTCCGTTGATCCCTTCCCTCTCTCCCTCCCTCCCTCCCCCTTTCCTCCATTCCCATGCACCCTCACCTCTCTCTCTCCCTCCCTCCCTTGACCCTTCCCTCACTCCGTCTCTTCTCTCTTCCTTTCCACCCTCATGCTCTTTCTTCTCTTTCCTGCCTCCATCACAACCCCCATCACCCTCAGCTCTCTCTCTCCCTATCACCCTCATGCTCTTTCTCTCCCTTCCCTCCCTCTATCCTCCACTCCCATGCACCCTCAACTCTCTCTCTCTCTTCCTCCCTTCGTCTCTTCTCCCTTTCCTCCCTCATGCTCTTTCTTCTCTTTCCTACCTCCATCTCCACTCCCATGCACCCTCACCTCTCTCTCCCTTCCCTCCCTTTATCCTCCACTCCCATGCACCCTCAACTCTCTCTTTCTCTTCCTCCCTTCGTCTCTTCTCCCTTTCCTCCCTCATGCTCTTTCTTCTCTTTCCTACCTCCATCTCCACTCCCATGCACCCTCACCTCTCTCTCCCTTCCCTCCCTTTATCCTCCACTCCCATGCACCCTCAACTCTCTCTTTCTCCCTTCCTCCCTCCGTCTCTTCTCCCTTTCCTCCATCATGCTCTTTCTTCTCTTTCCTGCCTCCATCTCCCCCTCCCATGCACCCTCTCTCTCTGTCTCTCTCTCCTTTTCCTCCCTCATGCTCTTTCTTATCATTCATGTCTCCATCTCCACTCACATGCACCCTCTCCCTCTCTCTTTCTTTCTTCCCTCCCTTTATCCTCCACTCCCATGCACCGTCAACTCTCTCTCCCTCCTTCTCCCTTTCCTCCATCATGCTTTTTCTTCTCTTTCCTGCCTCCATCTCCACTCCCATGCACCCTCAACTCTCTCTCTCTCTCTCCCTCCCTTTATCCTCCACTCCCATGCACCGTCAACTCTCTCTCCCTTCCTCCCTCCTTCTCCCTTTCCTCCATCATACTTTTTCTTCTCTTTTCTGCCTCCATCTCCACTCCCTGGACCCTTATCTCCCTCCCCTTCTTTCCCTTTACCCTCCACTCCCATGCACCCTCAACTCTCTCTCCCTTCCTCCCTTTATCCTCTCCTCCCTCCGTCTCTTCTCCCTTTCCTACCTCATGCTCTTTCTTCTCTTTCCAGCCTCCATCTCCACTCCCATGCACCCTCAACTCTCTCTCCCTTCCTCCTTTGATCCTCTCCTCCCTCCGTCTCTTCTCCCTTTCCTCCCTCATGCTCTTTCTTCTCTTTCCAGCCTCCATCTCCACTACCATGCACCCTCATCTCTTTCTCCCTTCCCTCCCTTTATCCTCCACTCCCATGCACCCTCACCTCTTTCTCCCTTCCCTCCCTCTATCCTCCACTCCCATGCACCCTCATCTCACTCTCCCTTCCCTCCCTCTATCCTCCACTCCCATGCACCCTCATCTCTTTCTCCCTTCCCTCCCTTTATCCTCCACTCCCATGCACCCTCACCTCTTTCTCCCTTCCCTCCCTCTATCCTCCACTCCCATGCACCCTCATCTCTTTCTCCCTTCCCTCCCTCTATCCTCCACTCCCATGCACCCTCATCTCCCTCCCTCCCCTTCTTTCCCTGCCTCCCTTCCTCCCTACCTTCTCCCTCTTTCTGGATTTACACCTTACAAATAAATCATGAATTCAGACTCGGAATAAGAAATACAAAAATACTTTAATCTTTTGCACATACTCTGTACACATAAACATGGTATGCACAAACATGATTGTTATGAACATATTCCAGATGTAATGACATTTCCATTTCAGTTAATTTAGAATTCTTTGCATATCATATACATACAAGGCTGTAAACTTACAAACTATAAGATCATCTGATTCGAATAACAGTGGTCAGATTTTCTTCTTGAGGTTGGAAACAATCTTTTATTGCTACATCTTTCTCATAAAAATCATGTACCTTCAAAGAATATTGATTTATACACTATAGTTCAGGATTTCAATGCATATCTCCCTCCTATACAAGAAGCTCTTGGCATCAAGGTTAATATCAAATCACATGACCACTTTGTTCATACATGCAGGCCTTCAGCATAAGACACACAAAACTTGGTACACATCTACTCAGAGGCCTGATAAAATACAACAATGCTATTAAGTATTGGAATAATCCTTGAATTGTGGTATGTACATACATGTAGTTGGTCCAGATATACATTATCACAACTTCACTCATTCCTGCTAACTTTTCACTTCAGGCAGATAGACAAATTCTCTTTCTGTTTATAGTATATACAAAGCATAAGGCACACAAAACTTTGGTACACATCTACTGATAGTTCAAATGGAAGAAGATGGAGAAAAAACAAAAATATTGTCAAGTACTGGAATAATTCCTTAATTGTAGAGTTGGGCTAGATAAACATTATCACAGTTTCGCTCATTCCTGCCAACTTTTCACTTCAGGAAGATACAACAAATTTTGTCTCTGTTTATAGTATATAAAAAATCATAAGGCACGCACAAATTGGTACACATCTACCGATAGCTAAAATGGAATAAGACAAAGAAAAAACAAAAACATTATCAAGTACTGGAATGATCTCTGAATTGTCGATGTACATACATGTAGAGTTGGGCCTGATATACATGATCCCAACTTCACTCATTCCTGTTAACTTTTCACTTCAGGAAGATAGACAAATTATGTCTCTGTTTATAGTATATACAAAGCATAAGGCACACACAAATTGGTACACATCTACTGATAGTTAAACATGGAAGACAAAGAAAAAAACAAAAACATGAAACAGTACTGGAATAATCCCAGAATTGTAGATATACAAACATGTAGAGTCGGGCCAGATATACATCATCACAACTTCACTCATTCCTGCCAACTTTTCACTTCAGGAAGATAGACAAATTTGTCTCTGTTTATACAAAGCATAAGGCACACACAATATAGTACACATCTACTGATAGCTAAAATGGAATAATACAAAGAAAACCAAAAACATTATCAAGTACTGGAATGGTTCCCAAATTGTAGAGTTGGGCCAGATATACATTATCACAGTTTCACTCATTCCTGCCAACTTTTCACTTCAGGAAGATAGACAAATATGGTCTCTGTTTAATATATATAGTATATACATCACTAATCACTCTGAGACAAGTGACTCCTGATAGGAATGAGTGCAGTTGAGAAAATGTGAGTAAAATGAGTTTCTTCCAGGTGCATGTAAACTTTCGGGGCCAAACTGTGTAAACGCATCTTGTGTGAGCCTGACCAAAATGCATACAATTAAGTACAACATGGTAATTTAAATACTTAATAAAATTACAAACACATTACAAAACAACCTCAAAGTCAATATTGCATTCTGGGGACTCTTCCATAAAAAGTTGAAATCAAAATTACATTTTCAACCAATTGGGGTCATGTATTTAGTAATTGTGTTTACTTTTTGAGTAATGTTGTGTTTGACATTGCAACTTTTGAAGCAAGAGGGCCCTCGATCGTAACGAAATCCAATTTCCAGACAAACTAGCTCAAAGGAACTCTCGGTCCTGTTTCATAAAACTTGCTACCAATAACAAGTGTCACATTTTCTATGACAAATTGGCTCTCAACCATTCAAATGCAACAATTTCAATAGCTTATAATAGTTATTGCAACTTGTTATTGATAACAAGTTTCATAAAACAGGGCCCAAGTTTCAAATTTCATTCTTGCAACTTACTTCTATGAGTGCAGACAAAAATAAAAGATTTCAGTAAGTCATCCTTCACAGCTATTTTTTTCTGAATTGCTAATGATCAGGCGTTACACCTTGGGATATTAAGTAACACAACTGGTTGACCAGCTGCTTGTCATGGTGGTAAGAAAAGAATTGTTTTTCAGTCCAGTGGAACAAACGTTTACGTTGTTTGACAATATCATGTCAGCTATAACATTTTATTATGAAATGGAAAAACATATTGCTAAAACAAAATCTAACAGAAAGGAAATCATGAAAAAATGGTTTTATTTCATAAATTTCTTGTTTTTGTGTTTACATTTAAAGTCATCATCCATCGTATGAAACAATTTTAATGCGGTATATGATTGATTTTTGCTTAGGTATATTTCTTTTAAATTTTAGTTTGACCGAGTGATGTATATATGGATTTTGCATGATTGTAGATGTATATGTTGCGTATATTTAGATGAATGTATGCTGTTGTCTAATAAAGGAAACCCGTGGATGAGGGGAAAAAATGGTTGTCACAAAAGATGCCATGGAGGGTGAACATTTGATCCTATGATCCAGGCTATACTTTATGAAATATATAGGGTTAGGGTTTCACTTTATTTTGAGTTTAGGTAATAATCTTTACGGTTAGGTACACGTAATATGATATATTTAATGTGTAAGAATATAACGTTGCTATGTTGTGATATAAAGTACATTAAATTTGCTGTTTCATTACTAGTGTTAAATACTATAAATTTATCTTTACAGTAATATGTAAGGGTTCGAGGTTGAAGTTGGAATTTTGGTTAGTGTAGGAAACCAATGCGGAACAAGTGTCACAGTGGCAAGTGTTGTACAACCCTCTTGGAGATAGTTCTATACGATCGAGCAGCACGTAATCGAGCTGTGCGATCTGGATGGTTGTACACTGCCATTGTTGGGCTCTCGAAGGTATTCTGATGGCTGCAATGTCCATCATAGGTCATCCTCCTCGGCAGAGACGTCATCCTCCTCGTCCGAGACGTCATCCTCCTTGGCAGAGACGTAATCCTCCTCGTTCGAGACGCCATCCTCCTCGTCCGAGACGCCATCCTCCTCGTCTGAGATGTAATCCAACCTGAATTGATGTTGAGGAAAGAAGAAGAAATATAGGTTTGGGGGATAGGATCTTTGCCCTGTGACATATGAAGTGACTAACAATCTAATCAATTGTAAAAATCTGTTGTATCTCCAGTTTTCCTGCAATTAATTGTTTCTTATTAAGCATTGTATTTACCTGTAACATAAAAGTAGTGGTAAGTTGCTATTATTTATTATGTTCCAATTTATTGAAGGAGATACATGTACAAACAAGATTTGGGATAATATTAATGGTTACTGTTTCGCCGAGCGATGATTTTTGCTTGGTTTAGATTTTCTCTTTTTTTGCTCTTATAAGCTACCATAGGTTAGGTTCGGCACTGTCGCCATGTTCTTCAGTCAGCACAGAACGCAGTCAGTAATGTAGTCAAGTTTGACTTATTTACTAGTTAACCCGTCAGTTGTCATTCAAGTATTCCCGACGAAGTTTTGTCCCGCCACAGAAGTGAGTGTTTAGATTAATATAAACTGTAATATGAACTCTTAAAACGGAAAATAAGATAGATTCAAGTTGAACTGTAAATGGACTTTAAAAAAACTGTAATTAACTCATTTGCATAATGCACGTGTGGCATCAATTCCAAGATGGCTGCGCCTAAAATGGCCGCGCCCATGAGACGTACTTTTAGTCATGTGTTTTTCAGGTTAAATAATAATTGTCAAAACAGAATTGCAATATTAGGCAAATATTGTTTTATGTCATTTATAGAGTAAACAGTGTATATATGTAGAAGTCCTAAAGATAAAGGATGTTTATGTTTGTGCATGCTAGAATCTTGGATTTTATGCAGTTTGTTTGGGTGACAAAAGTTGGTCTGTGGAATTTGATTTAGCTTGCTTAAAAGTTGCAAGACACCATTTATTGACTTGGTGAAAGGTTAAGCTTTGCACCTCTGGCATGGTATTTAGAGTCAGAATTGAAGACAGTGTTTAACCATTTTAAGAGTTAATAATGTAACTCGAAAGGCTTGCTGTAGTGCATGTGTGGATTACAGGAGTAGATTTCAGATGTAAATTACAGGTGTAAATTACAAGTTATGCCAGATAGTTTATTTTGTATAAAGTGTAATCTCTAGATTATTACTGGGAAGTTTTATGCAAGTCAGATATTTAAGTTTAATTCATCAAACAGTGTTGAATTGTATGAAGACATTTTATGAGACAGAATTTCTTAGGCGAGCAGAAATATGCAAATTAGGTGCCTGTCAAAGTCAGTGAAGGTCATAAGATACATTTAAAGTGACAATCCATTATTAAGGTTTTTTAGAACGAATTTATTCTGTGCAGAAAGATGTGAATAGTCAAGCTTGTGTATGGATACAAGATAGAGATGTTTACAGTTATTTTGGTTTATGCAAATTGGCAGTAATCTGTTTAAAGGAAAGTCAGGATATCTGTTTTAAGGAAAGTCAGGTCAGTTTGAGAAACTCTGAAAGTATGAGTTTATCAAAGTTATGCAGATTAGAAATGCATAAGGTTTTGTAGCCATTGGTTACTCTGGATTTTTGTTAGTTAAAGGACGAGGTCAAGTTTATAGTACAAAAGCAAAATGTGTTTAAATGAATCTTTATAGATACAGTTACTTGGTTTGTTCAGATAATTTGGATTATATATTACATTCTTGTGTAACATGAATGATATACTAAATCTGTCATTGTTATTTTATCTGTCTTTACAGATCGAATAAATAAGCTTAACAGCTTAATATCTCCATTTACGGCTGGACTCCCAAACTTCATTTTTTCCCTTTCCTCAACTATTCAGTTACTTTCAATGTTACAGGGCCTAGGCACTAGAGGCCCGAGGTGGTATTCTGAAATTGTTATGCTAGTGAAAAACTGTTTCCTGTTAGATAAAGATAAATAAAGATAAATAAGAAAAATTGTTGATTAATTCTCGATATCACCAATATATTACAAATACCAGCATGTTACATTCAGGCCCCGTTTCAAATGCACTCTGGGATAGTTTGGTGACCAAGTCGCTTCCGGTCTATTTCGCACAGCTGTGCTGTGCACGCCAGGGGTGATTGAGTGTGTGTGTACTTTATTTTCTGACAGTACTCACAGTGATTTATCACGATTCTCAAAGATTTCAAGAGTGGATCATTACGTAAAAACGTATGAAAATATTTTACACATACTAAAATTAACATATTTGGTGGTGTGATTGGCAAGAGCAAGTACAAGCATAGAAAAAATAATGTCACCTTTCTTTGGTTATGTTCATTGGCAAGAGTGAAACCTTGTCTGAAATATTAAAGGATGTGACTACATTAAAGGGTTCCTTGGCTTTTTAGACGACCAATGGACATACTACTTTCTGGTGGGATATTCTAATGTTAAGCCCATCATTTTCTCGTGGTTTCAAGAAGGTCCTTCCATTGTTTTAATCTAGACATCGATATGATTTGGAGGATCTTTCTCTTGTTTGTCATTGCTGCCGTCACCAAAAATAAAGAACCTAGATATGGCTTTCAGACGCGTACCTACGTACATTGGCTCCAAATTACTTTCAAGAGGCTATATCTGTGCATTTTTGGCATATTGGCAATAGCGAGAATTTCTATGTAAAGCTGGCTATGTATGTGTACAATTTAGAGATAAATCTCCACCAACACCTACATTTAGTTTATTCCATGCAATCTCAATCTATGATGATTAACATAATTTTCACTATTTGAATATAGCAGACAACATACAGTATAGTTCACAGAATACAACCCAAGAAAACTAAACAAATGTTTATTGCGGACACTTGCATAACTTTGGGTGGCCTTGCATTTCATAGAGACGTGTAAGAAATGAGAAGAGGAAGGGAGATGAAGCAAAAGTGCCTGATAGAAAGTAAGACTTAAAATTGATATCTGTGCGTGATAATGTACAAATGATGCATACGAATGAGTACATTATAAAATTTATCAGTGCTCGAGTTGAGGCTGTATGCATCTATCGTACACAGCCGTTAGGCTGAATAGGATAGGTGCTTAAGCGTCCTCAACAAGAGCAGATAGATCCTGTTAAAAAATCCATAAAAAATCCATCATTTGTTTTATACAAAAAATATCCTAGATCCTTGTTATTTGATCTAAAGAGACTTTCAATATTGTTCTTAGTAATTATCGCTGATAAATAAACCCAGGTTTAATAGGCTTAATTAGGCGCGCACACAGGGATAGGTGCACTTGCCTCTACACCCATGCAATGCATAAATGTTACACATGTATTAATCCACCCACAGTATATAAAGCATATTAAACTCTACATGCCCTGCTGTGCATCGTATACTTAAAGATTGTTAAATAGTACTAGAAACTTTAGCATGCTTTTTCATGGAAAAACATGTGATATTCTCAGTAAAGGAATCATACATGACCGTGCTTGACCAATCATTTGATTAGGATCTAGGAGTAAGTTGTATAGTAATCAAATTAATTTATAATTCATTATGTTTCGTTCACTTACGGTCGAAAGTCAGCGAGTGACTGCAGGAATGAATCAAAATCCGCTTGGTAAGCTCCATTGAACTTGAAATTTCCATTACTGATTTGAGGAAAAGAATCCTGAAAAGAAATATATGAGCATGATTGGTGATAGTGACTCATGTAGTTTCCCTCCATTCCAGTCTGGCTGACATACTTTAACATACATGTACATACCAGGTCAGTACTCTCTCTGGCATATAGACTTAGTATCCTTGTTATGTTGACAACTCCTATATGCCCCCCCCCCCCACCCCTCCCCACCAAATACACACACATACAAAAAAGCTATGTTGATTGAACTGGTCAATATTTTCAACAGAACGTTATGCTGACACCTCATCCTCCCTGATCATGCACATGCCCAAAACAAAGAGAACAAAAAAACAACAACAAAATCTGTGCTTAAAATAAGTACACTGTGATCAAGATCTCCATCCTTGTTTAGTGACTATTCAATCTGACGTATACTCTCAGACCCATGATGACATTATTCAAACCTTATGAATTGATTTGAACTATTTGTATCTATTAGTCTTTAGAGTACTTCAGTGATCTGTTTATACTGAAATTGTATTATTGCGTAACTAGTAACACAACACTCTCCCCCCCCCAAAAAAAAAAAAAAACTAGATGGAATTCGACTGCGCGCAGTCGAAAATGATGCCTCCGTCATAGAGCAATTTTACAAACCAAAACAGAAGAAATTTTTCGAATTCAAGTTCAATTGTAATTCATTAACAGGTTCTCAGAATATCGTGATTACAAGCAATTTCTCATATACATATATGACCCTTTGATCTTTGACCTCATGACCCTAAAATCTACTCAGTTCATTGGCTCTGCAAGATGTCCTGAGTTAAATAGTAATCCATCTGTCAGTTCTAATGAGAATGCGTTCACAAGCTATTTTTGCATACATAATGAGCCCATGACCTTTGACCTTATGAACCAAGAATCTACTCAGTTCATTGGCTCTGCAAGTAAACATACATGACCTAATTTTGGCAGGAATCCATCAATCGGCTCTTGAGATAACGCGATCACGTGCTGTGTTTGCATACATAATGTGCGCTGTGGCCTTTGACCTTTGACCTTGTGACCCCAAAATCTAATCAGTTCATCGGCTCTGCAAGTAACATACATAACCAAGTTTGGCAGCAATCCATCAATCGGTTCTTGAGATAACGCGATCACGAGCTGTTTTTGCATACATAATGAGCCCTGTGACTTTTGACCTTTGACCTCGTGACCCCAAAATCTAATCAGTTCATTGGCTCTGCAAGATACATACATGACCAAAGTTTGGCAGGAATCCATCAATCGGTTCTTCAGATAACGCGATCACGAGCTGTTTTTGCATACATAATAAGCCCTGTGACCTTTGACCTTTGACCTCGTGACCCCAAAATCTAATCAGTTCATCAACTCTGCAAGTAATATACATGACCTAAGTTTGGCAGAAATCCATCAGTCGATTCTTGAGATAACGCGATCACGAGCTGTTTTTGCATACATAATGAGCCCTGTGACCTTTGACCTTTGACCTCGTGACCCCAAAATCTAATCAGTTCATCCGCTCTGTAAGATACATACATGACCAAAGTTTGGCAGAAATCCATCAACCGGTTCTTCAGATAATGCGATCACAAGAACGGGAAGTACGTACGTACGTACAGACGTACAGACGGACGGACGGACAACCCGAAAACATAATGCCTCCGGCTACTTCGTAACTGAGGCATAAAAACTCCTTAAACTCATCTCCACTGCTGCATGTGTACCTGAATTCATCATGGCATGGACATAGAGTACAAACACACATACATACCTGTAAGGTTGACGCCTTTGCATTCAGTGTAGAATAGAACTCCTCCCGGAAATCCTTTCCATGTAGTGTCAGTCTAGTCAGGTTTGGCATGGAACACAAAGCATCCACTAGGTAATGTGTAGAGGGTGATGTTGGACACTGAACATCATGAAGCCAGACAGTCTTGACCTACATGTATACAAACAGTGATTCATACAAGTACATTACCAGAGTACACGTTTTCATTGAATTACTGCAAATATAACTGGGTGCTCTGATATACATGTATGTGTATTGCTATGCTTGGGTGACAAATGCAATGGGCTTTATATAGTCAAATATAGGATTTGGATAAGGGCTACAAATAGGTTTGAGCTCAGGTTTAGTGATAGGAATACTTTTTGGTGCAGGGATCAAGTCCCCCCCCCCCCCAAAGCTTACTTAAAAACTTTAAGTTAGTCTTCATTAAACCAAAATATCTTTTCTGAGGCAATCCTTTAAAAGTGATGTTTTTTGCAGAACATCATATTTTTAACTCGAGCCATCTGAATTCTGTATCTTACACTGCACATGAAAACCCCTCTTTTTATAATACTGTTCCTTTGTCTGCTAAGACTATTATACATTTTCATATAAAAAAATTAACACGTTGAAAAAATATTGACTGCATGTTGTTAAAATATCATACTAGTAACTCCTAATACTCATCTCCACTGCTGCATGTGTACATGAATTCATCATGGCATGGATATAGAGTACAAACACACATACATACCTGTAAGGTTGACACCTTTGCATTCAGTGCAGAATAGAACTCCTCCTGGAAATCCATTCCATGTAGTGTCAGGTGAGTCAGGTTTGGCATGGAACACAAAGCATCCATTAGGTAATGTGTAGAGGCTGATGTTGGACACCTAACATCCCATAGCCTGACAATGTGGACCTACATGTATACAAACAGTGATTCATACAAGTACATTACCAGAGTACACGTTTTCATTGAATTACTGCAAATATAACTGGGTGCTCTGATATACATGTATGTGTATGGCTATGCTTGGGTGAAAAATGCAATGGGCTTTATATAGTCAAATATAGGATTTGGATAAGGGCTACAAATAGGTTTGAGCTCAGGTTTAGTGATAGGAATACTTTTTGGTGCAGGGATCTAGTTAAGAATTTGGTTAGTACAGGATGGAAAGCACAGAAAAATTGTTGATGGGCATGCGTTAAAACAACAGGAGGATCGACAAACACATCCATAGTGCATTTTCTCACTACATAGTGATACAAACAGTGATTCATTAAAGTACATTACCAGACTACATGTATTTATTGAATGACTGCAAATATAACTGGGTGTATGTGTATGGCTAAGCTCAGTTGACACATGTTCTGGGCTTTATTAAACAGCATAAACTTCCTTATAATAGGGAAGGAAAAGGAAGAGAAACCATTTTTCTTGATGTAGCTTTTTTACCTGATAATCGAGTTCACCATTATTATGATGTATTGAACATGTATAAGGTCATTTACAGTTCATTGTATGACCGCCACCTATGAATCTCAAATATTTCTGGTTCTTCTACATCATGGTCAATGACATTCCTCGGTAATCGACATTGAATTCCAGGTGCTTTGTTTGACTTGGTATGTCTGTGAGTTGGGTATTCTTTTGTGCTCACATACATGTACATGTACCATGTACTTGATTCCAGCCTGCAATTTCTTAATGTTCTGGATGTTCAGGTCCATACACCTAAAGTATCACGTTATAAATGGTTATGTTGGGCACCGAGAGGTCTCCTCCTCTGTGAAAAGAAAAGACTCGTTCTCTCTCTCTTTCTCTCTCTCTCTCTCTCTCCTTCTCTCCCTCTATTTCTTTCCGCCATCTTTATTTATGCTAATTTAATATGTTAATTAACTTATATTTACGTAAGCAAACAGCCTTTATTAATTTTGTACTTTCTCTTGCTGTTCTTCTACTTTGAATTTAGGACCTAAGCAGGTTAATCCTAAACTGAAATCGATACCTATTTTGGGGATGCACATTGTAGTCCTCAAATGGATGACAAATGTAGTAAATTTAATTGTCTTTGTTTTTTTCTGTTTGGGTTTGTCCTCCCCCCCCCCCCCCATGTTTGTTATTTGTAGTTATTATGCGTTCTGCAGCTGGCCAGCCGTGTTTGATTACTACCACTTTTTGCAATGTACTGATATTCCTACACTTTTCTGAACGTAATGATGACTGACTTACCTTTTGCTGAAACAAGTGATATTGATTTAGACATATTATTTCACACTTTGCATAATGTTGATTTAACTTCCTCATCTGACGAACGTTATGAGAAACATATTTCAGATACCCTCAATAGTAAATTCGATGAAATGTTACTTCAGTTTGATCCTAATGATATTCATTATGTAAGAGAATCTCAATACCTTACTCAAAACCAGTTTATTCAAAATGTTAAAAGCACATCTAAATGTGATTTAAATTTCTTGAACCTGAATATTCGTAGCCTGAACAAAAACTTTGAGCAGTTAACTTTATTGCTGGACAATATTGATCCGTGTAACTTTATTATCGGTCTTACAGAAACATGGTTACACAAGACCAGCCTCATTCCCTTTTTTCTCTTTCTCAACATAACCTCATATTTAATAACCGTACAAATAAAAGAGGTGGAGGCGTTGCAATGTATGTTCCAGACCACCTAAATTTTAAAGTACTTTCTGATATAAACACAATGAATCTGGCAATGGAAGTGGTCTTTATCGAATTAGTCTTACAAAACAAGAAAAATATCGTAGTTCACAACGAATTCTTAGTTGAAATGCAGCATTTACTTGTTCACCCCCTTCTTCAAAATAAACATTGCATCATTATGGGAGATTTCAATGTTGATTTGTTAAAATGTAATGATAATCAGTTCTCTCATGATTTTCTGGATACCTTACTTTCGTATTCTTTTGTTCCAGTAATATCAAAACCCACGCGGTTATCCACTCATTCGTGTACTCTCATCGATAATATATTTGTAAATGTTGATCATTTACAAACTGAATCTGGCATCATCCTGTCTGACATATCAGATCACTGTCCAGTTTATTGCAAAATTCAAAGTTTATTTAATCTTGCTAAATCACCTCCCTCGTCAAAAATAGTAAGGAAATTTACAGCTTCCAAAATTGATAAATTAAAGGGAAAGCTGGGATCGATCGATTGGGCAGAAGTTTTGGCTCATATTGATGTAAATGTGTCTTACAACAATTTTATCCACGTTCTAAAAATAGCTCTTGACGAATGTATTCCTCTAAAGAGATGCAAATTTTCTAGTTATAGACATGAACCACGTAATCCTTGGGTCTCTAAATCTCTATTAAGATCTATTAATAGGAAAAATAACTTGTATTATAAATTTCGTGCGAATCCCAAACCTAAACTTCGTGAAAAATATGTTAAATATAAAAACACTTTGACAAAGATTATGCGATTAGAGAAACAGAGATATTATTGTACCCAGTTTGAAAAAAAGAAATCCAACATGAAGGAAACATGGGGAGTTATTAATAAGGCATTGAAATAAAGAGAGTGGGAAAAAAAGCATAAAACAAATCCGAGAGGATAATAAAACCATCAATGATGACGAATCTATTGCTAATCACTTTAATGATTACTTCTCAAACATTGGACCCAATCTTGCCAAGAAAATTCCTGTTGTCGGAAAACCCTTTCATTCTTTTTTGAAGAACAAAAATCAGAATTCTATATTTTTTAGTCCAACCAACGCATCTGAAATTCTAAAACTTGTTAAAAATTTCAAAGAAAAAAGAAGTGCGGGTCATGATAAAGTCAGTAACTTTTTATTGATCAATATTATACACGAAATAGTTGTTCCCCTAGAACACATATTTAATCTTTCCATGTCTAAGGGTGTAGTTCCCGATGCCATGAAACTTGCAAAAGTTGTTCCGATTTTTAAAAAGGGTGACCCCTTAGATTCATGTAATTACAGGCCCATATCTCTCCTGTCTTCCATCTCTAAAGTGTTAGAAAAACTCATCTATGATCGCACAGTAGCTTTTTTAGTTAGTAATAATATATTCTCTGACTCACAGTTTGGCTTCAGACAAAAACATTCTACTGTTCATGCTATTTTACATTTCATTAATCATGTTACTTCTGCAATTGATGAACACTCTCATACCCTTGGGATGTTTCTGGACCTCTCCAAGGCCTTTGACACAATCGACCATCAAATTCTACTATACAAACTTTCACACTATGGTATACGTGGAAGGGCCTTGGAGTGGTTCAAAAGCTACCTCAGGGGTAGGAAACAATACGTATCAATAAATGGAGCAGACTCGGCCTTTCAACAGTTAATTTGTGGAGTGCCACAAGGATCCCTTGGCCTCTTCTATTTATATTGTATATGAATGACTTCCAAAACTCATCCAATGTTTTGTCGTTTATATTATTTGCTGATGATTCTTCTGTGTTTTTCTCACACAAAAACCCCAATTCACTACTTGAAACCGTAAATCTTGAAATGAAACTTGTTGAAGAGTGGATTTGTGCCAACAAACTTTCCTTGAACTTAAATAAAACTCAATGTATGCTCTTCAGCAACTCTATTTCGGGATTGCCTGGCAATGTTCATATCAATGATACAATTATACACTTAGTTGATTCGTCAAAATTCCTTGGTTTTATAATTGACAATAAACTTTCTTGGAAAGAACATAACTTACAATTGAGTAAAACTCTATCAAGGAACATTGGAATAATCAATAAATTAAAACTGTCTTTTCCTAAGTATATTTTGAAAAGTTTGTACTCGACGCTTATCTTGCCTTATCTTAACTATGGCATACTTGCATGGGGGAATTCATTTAATTACCAGTTGGACAAATTATTGATTCTTCAAAAACGCGTCATACGAATAATCTGCCACACTAATAGGTTAAGCCACACTAATAGTTTATTTTTAGAAAATAAAATATTGAAAGTTCATGACCTGTATAATTTCTTTTTAGGCTGTTTTATGTTTAGATTAAATTCTAACGAACTTCCTCATGCCATCACGTCGACATTCCAAAAGAATCAACAAATTCATAATTATCCAACCCGACAGTCTTCCTTTTTTCACTTACACAAACTGAGAACTTTACTTAAACAAAAAACTTTGATTTATACTGGTCCTGTGTACTGGAACTCCTTAGACATTTCGCTCAAACAGCTGCCTAGTTTAATTACTTTTAAATATCACTTGAAACATAAACTTCTACTCCAGTATGAAAATGTTTAAAGGTAAAGACCAGTATTGGCAACGCCCCAATTTCAAAAAATAAAATGGAAGCTCTCATTACCAATCATGTGAAAGAATATGTTTTGACTAATACATGATGATAAAAAATTTGCCGGGAAACCGCCTACTAATTCATATATTTGGTAAATTTATTTCTCTCATGGTCTGGTGAGAGAGATAGGGTAGTCCCATATACATCTTTCTGTGTATAGTGCTTGTAACTTTACGAAGAATGGGCCAAATTTCTTATCATTTTGATGATTCCAGAACCTTGCAGATGCTAGATGCTAGATGATCAACCTTTTCTGATCGATTCCACAACGTTTCTTTCACAATGCAATCGCATGACCATTACTGGTCTTTACCTTGATAGAGACCATCGGTATTATCAACACTTGTTGGCTGGCTGCACCACACACTCGTTTTTGTTCTTTTGTTTTGTTTTTTGTTTGAAATATTATGTAAAAAAATGTATTATGTAAAGGGAACCTTAATTACAAGCATAATGCTTCCAAGGTTTCCTCCTCATTACTGTAGATAATTGTTAGCATCATATGTATTTAATGACTTGCCATTACATCGTTTGAATTACTGTTGTATCAATCGAATATTATGTACATGTTTTGTTACCTTGTATATGCCTTACTTTGTAAATTCTTTTCATATGCAGTTAATGTGGAAATAAAACCTAAATAAAAATTTTTAAAAAAGTCACAAATATATATAGGATCCGCATGAGAGCTGCAAATAGGCTTTGAGCTTAGGTTTAGTCTTACGGTTTATTATAGATTTTAGTGCTGGGTAAGTTCAGAAATCGGTTAGTTCAGGGTAGTGGGTGCAGAAAATGCATCAAAAAAGATTTATAGGACTAACTTTTACTATTATAGCGGTAGTACATGTAACTACTGCGTATTCATCTGAGTAATTGCATCCATCCAAAATATTTATGAACAAAAACAAACACAGGACGCTGAGTAATACCCAGCTCATCTTGAACATAACTACAATATGAAGGTTACGTTAATTTGCCAAATAGATTTTCAATTTCATTAATTTACATATACTTCTAGATCAACATGTATGTTTCTCTTTATATAACTTTTGTTTACTAGCTGTCATCATGTGATGAGGCTGGTGTGAGGCACTCAACATCATGAAGGCAGAGAGTCTTGATCTGTACAGAAATTGAATGACTGAAATAGGTTTAACCCTATTTAGCCCGGGCTATTTTGAAACTGCTTAGCCCGGGGGGGGGGGGGGGGGGGGGGGCTAATTCTAAGGCCCCCCCTATGATCTCGGCCGTGAAACCCCCGATCGTCGCGAAAATTTGCATACATGTCAAGTGAAGTGTATAGAATACTATGGTCATTTCAATTTTTTGAAAAATTCACTCATTAGCATATTTATGGTAATTTATGCAAATAAGGTCATCAAATTCACATTTTTGCCCATAAATCAGACATTATTCATATTTTAAGCATTCTTTCTCACTACATATATTTTTTAGACCATTTGGAATAATAATACAACACAAAAAATTGAAAAACCAGGGTTATTCCTTATGTTATCTATTGTTTTGATAATATTTTATGTATTTCTTTTTTTTTTTACTTATGTACTTTATTGTTTTTATTGTTTTATTTTATTTCCAACTATAATTCAACTATTTGGACCCAAAAATAAACACCTAAACTATAAACAAGACCAAATAACCAATGTTTTATCTCTTTATTTGAAAAATGAGATTTCCATATGTTTTGTACACAAATCACAAAAATGAGCGATTTTCGGGCTGACATGCAAAGACAAAATGACACGTGACTTCATAATGGTAGGTTTGATTTTCAAAAAATTTCTTTCAAAAGATGCGCAAGACTTGAAAGAAAAAAGTCACAAAATTTCAGTGCAAGATTTTCTTGCGTTAAAAAATTATCGCGTAAAATGTTGAGGGGGGGGGGCTTCTAAAGCCCCCCCCCCCCCCCCCCCGGGCTAAATAGGGTTAACACTGGTAGATGGAGGGGGAGCAGGAATTTTGTAAACATGTGGTCAGAGACCGCATCAATGAAAGGGTCTTGTTGGGGCTAGTATTTATTTGCACAGAGTAGTTTTCCCAATATTAGTCCTTTGTATACTTTTATAAGTTAAATCAGACAGTGAGAAGTCAGAATGTGTATTATTTATATGTTTGAAAATACTTAGTACCTTCAGGTGATTTTTATGTAAATTATAGTAAGATCAAAAGTGCATGAAAATATAAGGCCTTTGTCAAGAGTCAGGGATAGACAGTCCAATAGGATATGACCATACTGAAGATTCAGGTAAGAGGAAGATCAGGAATTCCTGAGCGTAGGAGCGAATTGCAGTGATTCTACTGTATTTTAAAAGTATGTGAATTAAATGCAAATCTTCTCAGTAAAATATTCAGTATAGCACCTTTTCATTGTAATTCAAATATTTAGACCAGCATTGCTAAAGATAATATTCTATTAGAGAGTTTAAAGAATAAAGATAATTTTATTTACAAGCGTAAAATGATTATGATGATTATAATAATAGATGTTATATTGTACATGAAAGTGGTCTAGCTATAGAACATATACATTCCTTACTATAATTTTCCTTTGTGGTTCGTATTATGTGGCCTGCTATGTTTTAATAATTTGTATGTACTATAGTTCTGTTGAATGAAGACATAATACCATCAAGGCAACAACAAAATAGCTGAATACCTAGGGGGCAAAACCTTAATTTGGGGGGTTTTGGTCGGGATGTTGTAGGTCGGTCGGTATAAACATGATCAGAGGATCTTCCTGCACAATTTCTAGGTGGACTACCCTGACAATATTTTTCTGGAAAAAAAATAGTCAATAATTAGATAAGATAATTTTGTAACAGAACATCATTTTACCATGCATGTGGTATCAATGAAAGAAAATTAAATTATCTACAAGATGATACCACATTCATGATGATTGAATTTATTTTACATAATAATAATAATAATAAATAATAGGATAATTATATAGCACCAGTATCCGCCAAGCTCTGACGCTCATGGTGCTTTACGCATATTACCCTGGTCGTAGCCGAGCTGCCAAAGTAACTAGTGCTGAATAATATCAGGTACCCATTTACACCTGGTGGAGTTATTTCTCCATATTTCAATCACTTTTGAAACTGAAGAATTAAAAATATATAGAAAACCTTCCTAATATTAGTTGAATACGATCTGAAAATTACAGGTTCATTGATTTTTATGTAAAAAAATGTATAGCGTAGTAAAGTTCATTTTGGACAATATGCACAGACTAGTTCCTTGATGATACGTTTAAAGTGTGTCATCATTGCCGCATATCTGTCAGGTTTGCCCTTGCAACTGAAACGTGAATCATCTAATTGCATTCTATCCTTTTTCTTAATGATTGAAGGGACAGTGAACGGTTGGGCTGGGCAATGGGGGAGACACAAGTGTCAGGGGCAATTCATAAATTCCCCCAAAAATTAGTAATTCTGATTTGTAATTAATACAAATTGTGTATTGTAGAATCTTGGTTTTTGTATGACATGGTCAAATAAAACATAGAATCCTGTCTGGATCTACAAATATTTTAATGAAGTTCTATAAATGACTAATCCAGAAAAACAGAATATTCCGGATTATTTGTAAGGGTTGGCAGGTATGTAATATTAGTTGAATATGATCAGAAAATTACAGATGTTTTGCTTTTCATGTAAAAAAAGTTATAGCATAACAAAGTTCATTTTGGACAATATGCAGTTTAGCTTCCTGATAATACATTTAATATGAGTCATCATTGCCGCATACCGTATGTGTCAAGTTTGCAACTGAAACGTGAATGATTAATTGCATTCTTCCCTTTTTCTATAAATGACTAAACAGAGTTGTTAGCAACATCAGAGAGACAGGAAATCAAACATTACAAGTACATTTCAACTAATAGAATGATGAAGAAACTATCAGAAACTTCCTAACCAGCTTGAACCTTTTGGTATGAGGTAGGAATTTCAGTTGCAGGTTTGAGGATGTAGTAAGTTTTGCTAACTCAAATCAGAATATTTTTACTCTTAGCAAACTTTTGGATTATTGATAAAATATTATCTAATGTAATCATCTGGCATCACTATGGAGCAATCCTGAAGATTCTTCTCAAGGACTCTGTATTAAAACATTACCTGATGTAAATATAAGAGAAAGTGAACCAATAAATATATAGTTTCTTATACTAGTTCCACTTTAACACTTGTAGATTAGAATAAACCTTAATATAATGTAGCATAAATTTTGTTCCATCTTGTGTTTTGGATCACAACACTTAAATCGGATTTGCAACCTTTTGTGATGACTTTACATGTTTGTTACATCCAATGCTCCTGTTAATCCAATACTAATATACATATTACCCCCATCTCAATGTTGTTTTATAATTGATATAGGTATAAGAGGGTGACATTGACCAAAGCAACCTCATACTAGATGAATTTCGGAATTCCTGGGTCTGTCTTTTAAGATCTTACAAGAATTACAAGAAAGAGTGAAAGTTTGCCTCCTAATGTAAAGTAACATTTCAAAGTTAGGTTTATATGAAATATAAATACAGTGCAACTATTATTCAAATGATACACCCCTCTATATTATAGGTTCCTACAGCAAGATGAGTAACCAGCCAAGAAAACGTGTGGCAGATAGTGCCATGTCCATGAAGCATGTGCCTGCTAAGAAGTCTTCCAAAGATATGAGCACTGACTACACAAAATGCATCATATGCCAACAAAAATCTGTGATAAGCCTATTCTTCATCCAGTTACGTGTGTAACAACTTATATGAACAAATTTAAGGCTCTTCGCATTCTGGTCGGTCAAAGTTAAACCCTTATGATGTTGTAGATGAGCTGGAAGCTCCTCTTTTCCAGCTCCTGGTCTGTCCACATTCCTCATAGAATCATCCGCGTAAGGTACCGAGACATTCTTGAGGAGCTTGGTGTCGATAAAGGAGATAAATACCGGGCGACCATCTTGAAACATACATTACATGAATACTATGGGTCACATATTTTGGTTCTCAATCAAACCAAAGGTTCAGGATTTATATGTGCTTCCACATTACCACTTGGTGACGCACTGAAAAAACTGAGGCGCCTAGAAGGAGATGATATCGAGGGAAAACACCATACACTCCTGCAAGCATCAAAGATTCTTAGAGCAGATTGTGAAGTGTAAGAAAGAGATGTGTGAGAAAAATTCAACTGAGATTTCATTCACATCTGCATACAATATGGTTCCAGACTCACTCACTCTTCAGATGGCCATGCAGACTGAGGACGTTCTGCTTATGTGGCGCCTCGGTAGAATGATCACAACTTCGCAACTGGTGGATGCTCCTAGAGTTTTAGAAGCAGGACTTCCGGGCTTTTCCTCATTCCGTGCTGACCTCCATCCACATAGACAGGCTAGAATCATTGGCTATCTTCCTCTGATCCCATCTTCTCCAACTGACCCCACTGTACTAAAGGAAATGATGATTTGACTTGTCAGGAAATCACATGCACGTGGTAACAAATACACAATTATAACTGGAGATCAGGCTACGTATGAGCTCGCTGTAGCCATCAGAGACAAGCATCGTAGTGAGTTCAGCAATGTGGTCTTACTGCTGGGTGGCTTTCATCAAGCTCACAACTACATGAAAGCAGTTTGCAGATCATTAGGGCGGCAGGTGCAGAAGATTTTCTTGTTGCAGCTGGTCTGTGCCAAGAAGGGGCTGCCAAGAAGATGTTTGGTGATAAAGCCGACTACTACCAGGCCATACATGCCCTCAGAATCCTGAGCGAAGCTATGTGGCGCCTCTACTAGGAAGCATTCTAGACATGATGGGCAGCAGACAGAGAAACAGATCACTGGCAGTCTGAGGTGGAATCTGTCTTGAAAATGCTCTATGAAAAAGACATCACTGCCACTGAAAAGTTGCAAATGCTTCAGAATTCCCATGAACAGTTATCAGCCCTTCAGGAACTTTTCCCAGAATCAATGGTTGATCAACCAACAGCAATCTTCTGGTCCACCTTCCTGATGTTCTGCATAGATTTAACTACTACCAGCGAGAAGCTGACTGGGTAGGACATGTCTGTGAATCATATTGAATGATACCTTACCTCAAAGCAGCAGGGCATTACAAATATGGGCAGTAGTCTCTGCCTCTCTATCTTGATGAGATGAAAAATCTTCCTAAAACAGCCCCTGATGTACATGAAGCACTTATGGCGGGTGCATTTGTTGCAAGGAGAGCAGATGGCAAGCACAATTGTGTTACTCCTGACATGCTTTTTGAACAGACAAATGCAGATGCCAAGTAAAGAAGAAAGCGGTCATGACGGAATTACACCTAACCCCGCCGCATGGATAAAATGGGTTTAAACAATTAAAACCCATCACATCTGTCTCTGCACAGTAAATATCGATGCTGCATCTTCTTTCACCCAACCCTAACAATGAATCTGGTGTATGTCGAGTAACAAGGGACACAGAGATGGTCATCAAGGTAATGGTAGCAGTCGAGACGAATCCATCCAGTGCAACTACAACATCCCTGATAAATGTGTCAACTGGGCAATGAGCTGATTGCACAGTTTAGGACAACTTGAGCAGTGTTAAACAAATAGGCGTGGAGGCACTGTCTCAATCACTGTCCAGTCTTCAGAAGAAGACAAGTATTATGAAGCTGAACACGTTCCACACACAAAACAAGAAACAAAAGAAGTCTGGGCCCACAAGAGCTAAATCAGGGAAGAGTGATGAAGTAACTGCTCTTCTGCGTATGACACAGATCATTGCTAGTGATGGAGAACTAGAGATTGTTGACTTGGTGAGAACCCCAAGGCAAGGGCCATCACTGACGTTGTATCCAGAGAACTAATCAAGGAGGTATTAGGGCCATCACAACATATATTAACACCTCAGCAAGTGATGACTTCAAGGAGTCTGATCTGGGCAATCTCAGAGCATACAAGATTTTTGAACAACAGATCTATACTCTCCTAAGGCTCCTCCCCCCCCCCCCCCCAAACAGGAGACGCATTTTTTCTTCATGTAAAGAGAGCTGCATGCCCTTGCAACGATGATGAATAAGAGAGCACACATTGCCAAGCCTAAAACCCCACCCTGGACAGAATTTGGGAGGAATCTGGATGATCAGCACGTGCTTCCTGTTCCAAGTACCCATCAAGCCTGGCCCGTTTCAATGAAGAAGGCTATATCATGCGGATGTACTGAAGGGTGCAAGAAGAACTGCTCATGTGCTAAGAAGGAAATACCGTGCTACATAGGGTGACGCTACCAAGGACTATCAAGCAAATTTAGCAAGATGCAGGACATCGAATACGACATCAGAGCAGCGAAAATCAGTGACAGTAGCAGCGACTCAGACAGTGATTAGGAAAGAAAAACAGTAATATCAGAAATAAAGAATATAGGTAGTCGTTTTAAATGTAAATAACTATGATGTACCAGGAAATCGAGTTTGTCGACAAATTGAATAACATTCTTAAAATGCAAGTTCATCTCTTATTTTCATCTCAATTCCCTTTTCAATTAGATATCATCATCATCAGCCATATTTTTATTTACATTTAAGCAGGTATGTGCACTGTGATTTTAGCCAAAAAAGCTGTTGGCCTGTGAGTGGCAATTTTAAAAATAAATGTCATATTTGATTCATATTACTTTAGAACATTCTCCAAATTGATTCTTTGACTTCACAAACTTTGGTCCGGAATCCAATATACACTACAGACGGTTGTATAGTCAAAACTAAATTGTAAAAAGAAACCCTGACATGATGCAGAAATTTTAAATTGAGGTTAATGCAACATGTCATGAACGTAAAATCAGAAAGAAGTTAAGTGAACACTAAATATAATTCAAGACTTGGCAATAAAAACCTTTTCTGATAGGCTTTAAATTATTTGAACACTTTGCATGTATTGACTCCCAATGTGCATTTCCCATTCAATACTCAAGTTTATTATGGTTTATCCCTAAATCAAACATTCAGGGGCAGCAATATCTTGTCATGGCAGGAATGGGGGGGGGGGGGGAGGAGGTGGGGGGGGGGGATATTTAAGGAAGTTTGGCAACTGAAGGGGGAAGGTTTACCCCCCCCCCTCTCCCACTACAATTTTGTATTTTGTTGTGAGAAAATTTTGCAACATCCTCGTGTAAATCTTATTGGGAGGATGCAAAGTGACAGAATGACAAAAACAATACACATTTTAGTTTTTAACTTTTAAATTCCTGACCCAACTTAATTTTTTTTCTACAACTGTAATCACAGTGATTTTTCAAATTTTCAAGCGATTGATGTTCTGCGTCTTGACAAAGCGCCCCCTTAGGCTAGACTACGGCATTACAATGTGTTTTTTCACTCACCTTGGACTTGTTTCCTTCTTTAGCAAGAACTGCATAGAAGTCACTGTGCAAGGCAGCTTGAGATAGTGTAACAACCTCTAGAGAGGGCACAGAGCATATAATCTCCCCCATATCATGTGATATAATTGGTCCAAATTCTCCATTTACTCCAAGATCGATCTAAATCAAAAGCAAAAACAAAAACAAAACAAACGAAAAATTAAAATATGAGAAAGTCAGAGTCCATTGATAAAGTTTAAGACCACCTCAGATGTTGTTGATGCTTCTGTCACTCGGCCTGCATTAAGAAAGTCTCATTGAATGATTACAGAATGGTTACTTAATACAGTGGTCGATATCATCAGAGTAGTGCTACGAAACCTATATGATCCCAAATTTATTTGCAAAGGAAGGCCTGCTATAACATTTTATCTGCAATGCAGCATGGTAAAGGCCATTTTTAAAGGGCCCTAAATTATTCCATCCATCAAAATTAAGGGTTACTCTGAAGTCTGAGCATCAAATGATCAAGAGGACTGGTTGCAGCAAATCTGAGGTGTAGGATGCCATTTCAAGCAGACAGTTTATTTTCCAACCAGAAAAGGGTTGGTAGTCCAATAAAACTAATTCAAATAGTTGACTGTTGATATTTATCATATGCCTATAGTGATGGGTATATGAAATGATACTGCTCAAGTATTACCATGATGTATGTTTCACATCAACCCCCCCCCCCCCCTCCACTACAACAAAAATGGACAGTCAATAATCATCATTGCCGGTAGTATACCCACTTAAAAATATCATTAGTGTAAATATTGTATTAAAGACATCTCCTTGAAGACTTGTGCAAATTTGTAATGCTTCCTTCTCATCTCTTTCTTTCTCTCTTAAATGTTGTTATGTGTATAAATTATTTGAAACTTTATTAATTTGATTTTGTATAGTGCTGGGTGCTTTGCCTATTTAATGAGCTATTACATTTCACCTTTGACCTACATACTCAGAAATCGAACTTAGGCTGTACATGTATTTTGATACCATGTACCTTCATATTAAATTTCACTAAATTTGTCTAACATTACTCAAGTTATCGAATGGAAACCAGATTTGCATATTTAATGAGCTATGACCTTTGACCTACATATTCTGAAATTGAACTTAGGCTGTGTTTTGATACCATGAACCTTCATATCAAATTTCATTAAAATCTGTCAAACAATACTAGAGTTATGGATCGGAAACCAGATTTGCATATTTAATGAGCTATGACCTTTGACCTACATACTCTGAAATTGAACTTAGGCTGTCTTTTAATACCATGAACGTTCTTATCAAATTTCATTAAAATCCGTCAACCAATACTAAAGTTATGGATCGGAAACCAGATTTGCATATTTAATGAGCTATGACCTTTGACCTACATACTCGGAAATTGAACTTAGCCTGTATTTTGATATCATGTACCTTCATATCAAATTTCATTAAAATCTGTCAAACATTACTAAAGTTATCGATCGGAAACCAGATTGTATTTTTTCGCATATTTAATGAGCTATGACTTTTGACATTTGGCCTACATACTTCGAAATCAAACTTAGCCTGTATTTCGATATCATATACCTTCATATCAAATTTCATTAACATCCGTCAAACATTACTAAAGTTATCGATCGGAAACCAGATGTGTAGTTTTTTGCATATTTAATGAGCTATGACCTTTGACCTTTGACCTACATACTCCGAAAACGAAATTACCCTGTATTTTGATATCATGTACCTTTATATCAAATTTCCTTAATATCCGTCAAACATTACTGAAGTTATCAATCAGAAACCAAATTTGTTACGGACACACGGAAGGACGCACGGAAGGACGCAAGGCAGCGTTACTATAATTAATCTACATCTGCACAGCTCAACTTAAGTTGATGCAGTTAAAAATGATTGAGCATCCCATTTGGCTTTTCATATATAAGTCATTTGTAAAGTCATGCGTAACTTTACGAACAGCTTTATGAAACACCCCCCTGGAGTACTGGTTAAACATGATCTGAAATGTTCACATCATGTGAATAATATTGTCAAGCGAGCAAGCACAAAACTATACATGCTCAGAATATTAAACAGATTCAAACTTCCAGCAAATGATCGAATTTGTCTACTGTTCTTACGTTCGGCCCATGGTAGAATACTGTGCCCCTGCTTGGCCCTCTGGGCTAACTGAAAACCAAAGTAATCGGATTGAAAGAATCCCAAAAATGAGCATGCTGCCTTGTGCTTGGACTGCACTACTGTACTTACCAACATGCTCTAAAAGAATTGGAACTGCCCACTCTCAATGAATGACGAGAGAAACTAGCATTGAGTCTGTTCAAAAGATTGACCAGCCCATCATCAAACTTTCACCACGGGCTTCCTCCATTGCAATCAACTTTACATTGTCGATCATTGCGAAATGGCCAAACCTAGTCCGAAGTCTTAAAACGGAGCGCTTCAAAAGAAGTGCTCCTCCTCTACCTCATCAGGCTCTTGAATTTAAATTTAAAGTAAAGGGGGAGGGGGATCCATAAATAATAAAACAATTTGATACCATGTTCATCTTTTTATGACCATTAATAACGAAATGAGCGTCCGTTCAAGGTACATGTCTGTGTGTGCGAGCTCTTGTAATACATAGCATATATATGGGCAAAAACATGCCGATACGAAATACATTATTAACTGTATAGAACAAATATTATTGCTCGATCTGAAAAGTCAACGGCAAAATGCGTGGGAAACTAGTGAGCAATAATCCAACCAGTTGTAAATTTCATCGCGAACCAGCTGCTGGTGACAATGACAATGTATATTACGCTTATAACAAAATGCGCACTATGCGCGAACTCCATTGTGACGTAACAATCACACCCCAGGCACACTGTTTGCAGTGTATCGAAAATTCGTCAAGCACTGGATGCACAGTGCTGGTTTGACGATGTTTTTGCAAATTCTAATGCTCGGAAATCCTGTGCAGTGTAGTCTACATAATTTAAGAGTATCAGATAGTAAGAGTTTCTTCTTTGCTCTAGATGTCTTATGTGGTTAATAATAGTAATATTGACTGCCTAATTCAGGGCAATACGACTTGTCATATATCACCCTCGCCTTTGGTTCGGGCGATTATGTCGCATTGCCCAGAAGGCAGTTAATATTACTTAATTATAGCTCTTTAGGATGCCCGTTGACCTCACAATTTTTTATCCCTATTTTGATAGAGTATGAGACAAAAATATGATTTCATGTCTCATTTGACCCTCAATTAACTTATGACGTCATCATAATGGCCTCCGAACTCAAATTTTCAATTTGCATATTATGACGTCAGCATATTTTTGGAAAATTGATTGTTTCTCTGTAAATGTTGATCAATTTTCTTCCAAATTTTGATACGTTTAGCTGAGACAATTTTCAACAAATGCAGTTGCCACGATTTTTCATTTTGACAAAAGCATCATGGTGTATTTTTGCGATTAAAGGAGGCATGTCAATTTTTCACATTTTGCGTGTATTCTCTATGGGACATGACTTTTTCTCAAATCTGGATTCTACATTCCTGTCTTTTGCAAGCAATATATCGACATTATTTCTGTCTGGATTATGTTGATTTTCGAGTATGTTGTAGCTGAGACTATATGTTATCTGAATCGCCCCTCATTCTTCAAATAAGATTCCAGGATCACGCTCATGATCATGATCATCATCATCATTGTCATAATGATGATAATCATTCCATCAACATCATCATGATCATCATGATCATCATAATCATCATCATCGTCATCATCATCACCATTGTCATCATCATCATCATCATGACCATGATCATCATCATGACCATTATCATCATCATCTTGACCATTATCAACATGATCATCATCATCATCATCATGATTATCATTATCGTCATCATGACAATCATGATCATGATCAAGTAGTTCATTTCTCAATACTTTTTGTCATTTTCATTAGGCCTACTTATTTTGATATTTGTTTGCATTCAATTTGATCATGATCATCGTGCATCATCATGATAATTTCTCAATATTTCGTTCATCAGTTCAGCTCATCAGTTTAGTTCAGTTCATTAGTTCATCCGTTTAGCTCATCAATTCAGTTCATTTCACATAAGTTCAATCAAGTTCATCATTTCATCAGTACTTCATTCATCAATTCATATCTTCATACATCATTTTACATTAATTTCATTTTATTGGGTAATTGAATTGAAGATGAGCATGATCATAAGAATTGAAGACAAACCACCTAATTCGTCCCCATGACGAATTAAATTTCTAGTATTTGTTCTGTTTTTGTTTTTCTTAAATTATTTAATCTACAGTGTTCTATATACCATGAGTACATCTGGCTTTTAGATATTCTTCAAATTTTTAGTATTGTATTTTTATATATTTAAAAAAAACATGCTTGTAAAATGTGAACAATTCACCCATTGGTTGCGAATCATATTTTTTGTTATACCATGAATAAATAAATGAATAAATAAATATTGAATACCCATTCCTAAAACAAATGCATGTCTGTAAATGCCTGATGGGTTTGCAATTGAAGGGGAAGTCCACCCTTATATTAAGTTGGTTTTAATAAAAGCAAGAAAAGGAGAGAAACACATTATTGAAAGTTTGAGCTATATCTGATTTAAAATAGGAAAATTTTGAATTTTAAATCATTTTAATAATGTTTTGCTCAAACTGTCACTGACCTGTTTTTCTCACTTTCTGCTTCTATTGAAACCAACTTAATATCACGGTGGACATCCCCTTTAAATTATAAAACTTATTAATGTATGTAAGATATCAAACTTACCACATCTTTATGTACACCTAGTCCAGTGAATAAATAACCTGCTATGGTGTGTGCTGTCGTGGATGAGCCTATTTCCAGATATGACATTCCACCCCTCGCCAAGGCTGCAGTGTCTAGGTCCTGACTCTCAAAGGATACATCAACCAACAAAGCCACATCCAAGCTGCCTCGGATGTCACCCTGTACCATGCATTTCATGACATGGTGTGCAATGGCTTTGTCCCGTGATACAGTGAAGTACAGGAGATGCCTAAACTCTTCCTTCCTCGGCAGCACTACTTGCTCCATCAGCCTGTTGAATTCATTGCGATCTAATTCATATAGGGAAGCAAGATGAACGCCAGCCATGTACTCCTGAAAGAGTTTGTGTGGAAAGAAGATTGTAGATTGCAGGTACGGATTGCTCTTATCATATATAGATGACAGTTTTTTCTCCTGAGACAACACCCCTACTCTGCAAGCTGTTTCAATGGAGTCTGAGCACTGTGCAAAATCACCTTCTTTGAATCTAAGGATGTTTTCTTGTAGCCCGGTGAAAGCAACTTTGGCAACTGGTTCCATGAGCTTCTCAATATGAGAGCGAAAGGCTTGGAAATATGGGCTGTCTAAATCTGTGATCTCTTTCTGAGCATAATGCACCTTCAAGAACTCAAACATTTCATCAAATATTTGAGAAAAAGTTTGTAATGACTTCAACTTTTCTTGTTTTTCGTCACCAAGTTCTCTCCACATAAGACAGAGCATAGCTATGTAGATAGGATACAGGGCCATATTCTCAGATATGATGACATTGTCTTTGGTTAATTGGATAAGCTGATCTGCTTTGGCCACATCTTCTGGAAAGTACTTGTGAATGTAAACCTCCACACTATTCTTGCTAAAACCTTCCACATGAATGAAAGTGTACAGCTTCCTCAGATTATCATTATCTCTTATCTCTGTGACCTTCCATGGGCGACTTGTCACTAACACCGGGCAAGTGGCAAGTTCATCTGAACGAAGAATGTCTGTAAGTGCAAGGTCACCTCTCTCTGAAGAACTTCCACTTGCCTCTGCACTGTTGACTCTTGGCTGCAAAGTGGCACTTGATGACTTTGGCTGCATTGACTTTTGCTGCTTATTCTTGTTCATCTTTGATTCTGATCTTGCCTTGGTTTGATCAGCAGACTTTGGCTGGTGACATTCTGACTTTGAACCACCTTCCCCTTTCTGTACAACCTTGCCCTTAAACTCATCTAATCCATCAAACGCAATGAATACATGAGTTGGATTTGATCGGATGTACTCAGTGATCTGGCAGGCTGTTGCTGGGTTGTCCTTGGAGAGATACGACTTGGCAATCTCACCGATCGTGTATTGTTTGGCTTCACAAAAAGGGACAACAAGTACCCACACAAACTTTGGGACAGCAGGAATGTCATTTATCCAGTCCCAGGCAATCTTAGCACAGAATGTTGTCTTTCCAGCCCCAGCCTCTCCCTGAACCATGATCCGCTTGGGGAACTCTCCATTGACTTCGAGTTTAAAGAGATCACTGTACTCAAGTGGTCGCTTGCGTTTTTTCCGATATTCCTCTTCTAGGACAAGGTTTGTGTACATGTCTGTGAATGGTACAATGGAATCAGGGTCGAGAGGATCATCTCTGATCTTACAGAAAGTTGTCCGGTACTTGAATTTGAAATCATCTGCACATCTCTTGATCAGGTCAGGAGAAAGTGGTTGGGTCTGTGATCCTGGCATTGTAACAGGCGCACCTTTGAATTTAACAATATAAGTGTGATCATTTTTTATGAATATCAATTTTTTTTTTTAAAGGTTTTCTGAACATATATACACATGAACACAAAATCAAATTTCTGATGTATTTATTATTCTTCAACTTTGCATTTTCATTTTTTTTTAGTCCTGCTGTGTGAGGGTGTTCTCAGGACCAAGATTCAATGAGAACAGATGAAAGTTTATTTTCTTTGCAGTTTAATTCTGCACATCATACATGTATACTATTGTTGATGCATGACAAACATCTGTTTGTTTGCTTTTTTATTTATCTCAATAGAATTTGTCTTTAGGTATTAAGGTATATACATGTCTATTTATGTATCCATAAGTAACATGTCAATATCATTATTTTTATCATTATTATGAGTATGGACAATAGTGATGAACCATATAAAGCTTAAGAACAATTCCACTCGAAATAGAAAGAAATGAGAGAATTGTAGATTTCCTTTCGTTTTGTACACAAAAAATCAGAAATTATCCATTTTGGGGCTGACATCAGGTCACAAAAGATAAAACGACTCTGTAATGGTACAATTTTCATAGCTTGGTGTCAAAAGATGAGCATGACTTGAAAAAAATGGTCAGAAAGTGGCTGGGCTTGAAATGCCAAGAAATTTGAATGATGATCCTTGTACAGCTTCATGTAAAACTAATTTCATCATCTCCCTTTAATACACAATTACCAAGTGAGTGGGTCTGTAACCATGTATTAAAGGTACTATGTCCCATTTGCAGGCCCAAAAAATGAAAAGGTTAAATTCCAACGGCATTTGAAAGATAATAATAATTTAGAACTTCCCTGAAAAAAAAAGGGGGGGGGGGGCTTGAAAATGTCTATAAGTGGGAAAATAACGACTATTAGTTGTCAAATCGACTTAGAAGCTATAGAGCCACTAAGTAATAGTCTGATTTTCAGACCATTGTACCGAATGGTTGTACGTTTTATGCTGTGCAAAGATTCAATCAGTTTATTTTTGGCAATTACAAAAAGTTGGTTATTGATGTAGACAAATGCACATTTTATGTATGTTATTACCAAAGAAGAAAAAAAAACAGTCAGTCACTCAATAGTGTCTGACAGTGAAGTCTAGCAAGTAAACAGGTTTCCTTGCATAATTTGAATATTAGGACACTGCTAACGTTTAAATTTCACAGGTACATGACATATTCATAATTCCTGCAAAGTTCTACAGAATTTGATGTTGGCTGCAAAAGGGACATATTATCTTTACTGGCCACAGCCCATAAGACCAACAGCTCACAAGACCGACAATATCTGTCAAGCAAACCATCTAAAAAGTTGTTAGAAGGTCCATGAGACAACGACCCAAAGACTGACAGCCAATGAGACCGACATGTCAGTCTCATGGGTGTTCTGACAACTATTTTAAGGGTTAAACAGACCAGCAGTATCAGTCTCATGGGCTGTTCGCCTACTGGGATGTCCTGCTATAAAATAACTCTATTTGTACCAAACGAGGAAGTGTCACAACAGTGTTTGTTGGCTGCCTGCAAGAGCAATACATTATCAATAGCAGTATAGGCTTTCTTGCGAGCAGCCGACATGATTTCCTTTATATTCTCACCTGTCCTGTTTGGGACTAGACAGCCAGCGAGAAGTTCACCAGAGAGGGACCCTAAGTTACTTCTTTCTAATCTCTCTGCAAGAAGAGCCCTGATGTCTGTGCCTGGAGGCTGTTTGTCTCTCCATCTCGTGAACACCGTCATCAATGCATCATTGGTATGTTGGAAATGCTGCATGATGATTTGACCAAGCTCTGCATTGGTGATCTCCAGGTTAACGCCCACCTCTTTGTAATAGCTAGGTTCAATCAGCTTAGACAGCTTTATGAATTCCTCCTCACTGACAATCCTGTAATAAAAACGCACTTTATTGAGTATCTCTTATTGTGGTGTAACCCCTACTGTATATTCATTAAAGCACCTATCTTCATACTTTGTAAGTTAAGTTTAGTTCTTGATGAGCTTTTGGGCGAAACAGACAACTAACTACATGGAAGAATAAACTACTCCAACCTGCAAATATGTACACTAGCTCCTACAGCTGAGCACTGTCAGTACCTGCAGCTTCATGAGCATACCTATCTGATTTTATTAAGCTACATGTACTGATGATATTTATTCAAAGGTATAGTGAAGCATACAGACACAAGACTTATACCTTATTGAGCAGTGCACTTGAATATGGAAGAAAAATTGGCATGCATGTAAGTGGTGTTATGGTTTAATAGTAAGAAAATTACTTAATATCCCTACTGCTCATTACTGTTGCAATAAAGAAAAGGGAATAAGCTTCAAATACATATAGACTGACCTGTCTGGTCCAGGGTTGGTTTCAACATCACCAGATATCATCAGGAGAATCATGAGCAGATAGAGAAGGCAGAATCCATCCATGGTATAAGATGTCCTTCTCATTCGACAGAAACTCAGTCCGCTGGAAAGGTTCATGAATGATAACCCCAACAAGACATCCTGTAATTGACAAAAAAGGGGATTGATGCAGTTAATTATACAAATTGAAGTGAATTAAATTGAATTGAATTTATTTATTCACCACCATTGAAAACATTGAAACAAAAGATCATTAATATAAACATGACATGAGTTAAAATACATGTTCTACAGCGATATAATATAAAATTAAAAGATAGTTATAAGTAAATTTAGTGTCAAGAGTAAAACAATAAATGACTATTTACAATGAGTAAATTACTCATATTAGTGAATAGTGACATACATGTACGTGTATGTACAATGTACATAAAATGGTTCACTGTTTACACTTTTTCGCCCCTTATCCAAATATTTGCCTCCTGACTTGACTCTATTGCGATTTAATACTGAATTTTATTCAAAGATAAAAGGGGATGACATGTGAAGATCTAGCTTATATCCAGGAAGGGAAGGGGGGGGGGGGCGGGATGGGTGTCTCCATTTGTGCTGCAGAGAGACAAAATACACATTTAAAGGATTTATGAAATAAAGCTACCGGAAATCAAATATCATATTGAGATTATTTTTATTGTGTATATGGTAGGGTGTAAATACAAAGGAATTCTTGGGGAGCATCCCCCTCCCCCTCCCCCCACCCCCTCCGTGATGTAGTGCAATGTTTTTTTTCATTGTTGAAATATGTAAATTTTTACAATTCATAGCATCTGATATTACTACGGTCTCTATGTTAAAGGTACTATGTCCCATTTGCAGGCCAAAAAAATGAAAAAGTTAAATTCCAACTGCATTTGAAAGATAATGCTAATTTAGAACTTCCCTAAAAAAGGTGGGGCTTGAAAATGTCTTCAAGTGGGAAAATAACGACTATTAGTTGTCAAATCGACTTTAGGGCTATAGAGCCCAAAAGTAATAGTCTTGATTTTCAGACAATTGTAACGAATGGTCATACGTTTTATGCTGCGCAAAGATTCAATCAGTTTAATCTTGGCCATCACAAGAAGTGGGTTATTGATGTAGACAAATGCTCATGTACCCTTTACAACTCTTTTCATGTATGTTATTACCAAAGAAGAAAAAAAGCCAGTCAGCCACTCAATAGTGTCTGATAGTGAAGTCTAGCAAGTAAACGGGTTTCCTTGCATAATTTGAATATGAGGACACTGCTAACGTTTAAATTTCACAGATAGGACATACATGACATATTCATAATTCCTGCAAAGTTCTACAGAATTTGAGGTTGGCTGCAAAAGGGACATAGTACCTTTAACTCCCATTATACACTATTAGTATTTCTTTGTATTTACACCCTACTCTTACAGTAAGCAGAAAAATCAAGGAGAATAGTGAAAGTTGAAACAAAAAAGGAAAGTGTGGGAGCTTTTGCATTTTTTGACTTCAAATTGTGCAATCTGATGCATACCTATTGAGGAAATTTGAGCTTAAGATTAATTGTATCTGGGTAAGCGTTTGGGATTTGATCCACCAGAAATATGGAATATATTTTTCATGAAGAAAACAAATAATTGACAAACTAATATGCACCCCAACACACACACACACACACAAACAAAAATATTATTGTACGTAATGTCGTACACTGTTCCAACATAAACCATATGCCAAATACATGTACATACATGTACATGTATGATTCAGCAACATACAGCCAAGACCGAGTCACGAGGGAGCAAAGCGACCAAGGCAGAGCCAGAGGAGGATGGTTTGGGAGGGGGTATCCCCCTCCCAGGCTCCCACGTTAAGGGAGATATTGCATTTATTTACATATAATAATGGTGCATTTTGGTGCTTGTCGTGCCATACTTCAGTGGGAATTATAGAATCTGAGTTACAATGTAACATGTCATGATTCAAAAAGACAAAGAAAAATGGTTACGCTCTCATCAGATGTTTAAGGTTCAAACATAATCAAATAATATTTACACAAACATGACACAAATCTGACACTAATATACCATACTATAATAGTGGCAATACAGTACGGTGTGCCCTTGACTTGCAGGGGTGGGCCTGGGTTGACATATCCGAATGCTGCTGAAATTACTTTCGTAGTGCAGTGGCAAGTGACTTGAGTGCCGTTTTGCCAATATGCTAGGCGTGGCAGCCGTGGTGTGCATGGTACTGCAAACGCTCACAAAATGACCCCTGGGTGACCGTATACTTACGGTAGAGTTACGAGGTTTATATATGTATCATATAGAAGACAATACTTCAATTTGATGGAAGTGCTTATAAATGGATATAAAATAAATCAAAATCTCTATAATCTTAAAGGGATTGGGTAACTTTGTCTCAGATTCTGAAACGAAATCCTAAATTTAGCTCATGCTGCATTGATAATCATAAACCTTTAGGTCAGTCAGTAACACCATGACTTTTACAAGCCGACCGCCTGTCTGATTATCGAGATATTTATGAGTGGAAATCGAAATTTAATTTGGCGTTTTCCTAACGGTTTTCATAACACTACAGTCCATTGGGGAAAATGAGTCGGTATGGTAAAACCGGTCACTCAAAGATATTTACTTTTTAGAGGCACTTCGTGATCATTTTGATGCGCAATTTTTTTAACACAATGTATCTCAGATTTAACATTGTTAAACGATGCCTTTAATAAGCTAGTTTGTAATTAGCCACTGGAGTCGTATGACGTCAACGTGTCATAGCTAGGTCACATCAGCATAATATCTCCAAACGCCCACAAGCTTGTGTGTATATCGTCTATACTATGGGATGTTGGGAAGAAGGAAACAAATCGTACATGATGCAATAAACTTATGAAGTGCTACTGCGCGGATCGGATTGGAGCGAATGATGGTTTCCTATTTCACGAAAGTGTAGTTTCTGTGTACAACCTTGGCAGCTTGTTGACGAGTGGATAAGTCACCAGACTATGGATCACAAGGACCGCGGTTCAAGTCCCACCGCGGCACGAGTGTCCTTTGGCAAGACATTGATCTACATTTGCCACTCTCCACCCAGGTGTTAAATGAGTACCCGGTAGGATGCGAAAGCTAATGTGCTTAGATTAGCATTGTGCTTGTAAAAATGACGCCTGGCTGGAATGCTCCCCAGGGAGTGGAAAATGTGCATACATTGTGTGCGGGTAAGCCTGAATACGATGACCGGGGTAATAATAATATATATCTGTAAAGCGCTTTGAAAGGGCCTTCGGTCCTGAAAAGCGCTATATAAGAACTAGCTATTATTATTATTATGATGAAAATCAAAATTCCTTGTCAATAGGGAGAAATTAGCTGAAAATACGACGCAATGACTGCGACATTGGGATTGTTTAATGCCACTACTTTATTTGTCTATACATAATCTATGATGGCCGACCATTGCCACGTCCTATATATGTATCATGCAGGTGCGCGCGCTCTTAAAATTACCTCATGGGGAATCCCCTCAAATTTAAAGGCATTCCGGGTATGCGAATATGCAGTTGTGTAGGCTAGCGTAGAAATGAATTGAATAGCTGAGCGAGAACAAAGACATGTTTGTTGTTGTTGTGACAGTGCAATTGTAAATACAATGCATGACATGAATACATATATATTTGTAATAGCACTTCTTCAGGCAAGGTGCCTAGTATAGCGCCATCTATTGCTATTCACTTGATATCAAACACTCAGAAGGCTACATGAACATGGTTGTGCTGAGGTTCAAGAATCCCCTTTTTGCCAGCGCATCAAGGAGATTGAAGTCATAATATTGTCATTAAGTCAGGCAAAGAGGTTAGTTTTGTTCTATATTTAATGTATTTCTATGAATTGTCGAAACATAAAGTGTAAATTAGTGTGTGTGTTTTAAACTTCATACTGAGAGATGTTGATGTTAGTATGTAATGTAATACATGCAAGCCTATGCTGTTATGATATATTATGTACATTTGATTTTATATTAAGAACAAGGATAACAGTAAAGATACTGCTAATAATTTGAAGATATATTATGAGAGTGCTGAAGCACTAAGTAGAGATTTGGAATTTAGTATTGTCTGGTTCATTGTTTAAACAAGCTATAGTGAAGTCTAGTTAAGACACTTGTATTGTGAGTTTGTCTTTATGTAAAGCCATAATGCAGATGGACTAGAATAGTGACTGGGATTATGTTAACAGGTTATGAAGATGAGTTTCTCAAAGAGACTGTGTTATTGCTATATTGACGATGCTATGATGTACTTGTATTTATGATTCTTTATCTGTGATTTATCCACAGTTTTCACGGAATCAAACGGAATGAAACGGAATGAAACAAAATGAAATGGTTACTCAAATCATTAAAGCGTTGGTCACAACCCACCGTGCGTGTTTTTAGTCCGTACGGTTTCTGGGGAGGCAACGGCCGTCACGTTTTTCTGAAAACATAGGGAGGGAGTGGCAAAGGCAGGGAGGGAGTACCGGCAACGCACGTCACACGCACTGGGGGTGAATCGGTAGCCTGAACCGCAGCCCGAACGCAGCGAAAGTTCCTCGTGCACTTAAAGTGCTACGGTGTGTCTGTGTGCTCCAGAATCCATTCGGAGGCGGTCTCACCACGTACGGATACACAAAGTTTGTCCACATTTTTGCATGTAGACAGCACGCACTTGCAAGTACGGCGGGTTGTGACCACCGCATTAAAGCTACAGATTCCCATAGAAGCCTTTGTTTAGACTTGTTTATTTGATATCGACCTCGCTGCAGCCACAGTTGTAATCAAGTATCTGCTATTGTGGTTATTGGTCACAATCTTAATCAATTTCGTCAAATCTGACTGCCAGTTTTTTATCTGCAATTTTTCCAATAGTTATTATATTCTTCATTATGTTGTAAATTGGAATTTTATATGTTGTAAACAAATAGGAATTATGTGGTGCAAAGGTGTCCTGCTTCTCCAGCCAATAGGGACTTTTAGATTTGCACATTGACATAGTAGACTGCTACTTGTGACATCCTTTTATACCGCCAGTGCCTTAAAAGGACGTCACACATAGCAGTCCACTATGTCAACATGCAAATCTAAAAGTCCCTAATGACAAATTGTTTCCCTCTTTTCTGGAGGTATCTCTATTACTCATTTGGAGTACCCCCTATAGGGATTCCCATTGAATTGTTTCCCTCCTTTCTGTGGGTATTTCTATTACTCATTTGGAGTACCCCGTATAGGGATTCTCATTGAACTCTCTGGCTTTGCATGAGTGCATTTCTTTTGTGTACGTGCTGGCATCAGCGAATGCTTTTTATGTACTAAGTTCACCCTGATTTATTTTTTTTTGTTCAATTTTTGTTATCATTGTTACACAGGCTGTTTATGATAAAAAATCAATGCCGTCCATTTTTTCTTCAATTATAAGGTATGATATTGAAGTAAACCTAATCTGATTAGTTGCAAAGCAAGTTGACTTGACACATGAAAATTAATAGCTTAGACATCGGTTACCAAAATTTCTTCCTTATAATTCCTTGTCATTAGACATTTTTACAACCCTAATCTGACCTTTTTTTTCATGGTGCATATCAACATAATTTAATCCAACTTTTTCTGAAGTTTCATGTTAATACACCCTTTCTCCACAGAATTAGGGGATTGTAAGTTTGGGGGTGTTTTCTCTCACTTCGCATTCAAGACCTAGATTTCATGCATACAAATTGTATAAATACGTGCGAATTTGAGGACGCTTCAACGGTTTTTGTATGTTTTTTTCTTTCCAGTAGTGTAAATCATAGACCAAAAAAATCACTTATGGGATGCATCTCCCAGTCTCAATAAAATCATGTAGAACCTTAAATTCAATACGAAGAAAGCATTTCTTTCAGAGTACATTGTTTGATCTTTTCCCAGTGCTGAATTAATATTCATTATTATTTTCGATTTCCTATAAAATATCCATCACTATATTTTATAACTCCTGTATACATATATCATTTTTTGGTGTCAGAGTTATTTACATCAGCGTATTTTCATTTTCATTTTCATTGTCATCATCAACATCATCCCCAACACCAGTTTTTGGTTTTAATTTTTGGTCATCACCACATGCCCCCCCCCCCCCCCCGGCTTACCTTTCCCCCGAGCTATCACGCTATCAAGCAATAGCTTAATGTAATTAATATCCCATCTTTTTCTGCAACTTTCTACATGAATAATACTTGGTATTGTTTTATCAGTTAAATTATGTTTTTGTTAAAAATTATTTTGTATACAGTGCAGTGCGGCCCAGAAAAACGAAACCGAGAATTATCGTAACTTAATCACGATTACAATAAACAAATGACACATATTTGTAAAGTTTAGATCCTCCTCTTTCATTTGATGCATTTCATATGATGCATATTTCACGCATGAGTGATGAAAATAAATTTGAAGAAACGGTACCAAAAAGTCATTTGGCGGACGGTATCTGAATGTCAAAGAGAAAATCACATTTCTAGAAAGTCCATTTTTTCCGTCTCATATGACACCTCAATCAGTAAAGATGAGCTAGGAATAACAAAGATCTGTTTATTTAAATGCTTGCATTTCCATAAAATTTGTATTAAACAAATTCCCTTTCACTGGCTTGCTGGCTGCCTGCCGAAGCAACAAACAGAATTGACAAAAGACTTAACTCCGTTTCGTTGATGATCAGCCAAAGACAAAAAAAGGTTTTGAATCAGCGGCTTTTTTCACCAAGACTACATCTGGTTCCACTCACACCAGAAAAGCAATACAAGGCATAGACCAAAAGCTTCAGTCTCTCTATATCGTCGGTTGTTCCACTGAGACTACGTCTGGCTCCACTAGACCTTCGATTATAGAGACTGAAGTTCGTCCTATGGGGACTGTACGGAACAATTGGTTCGGTTCGGCCGGACCGAGATGAATGAGATATGCAACAAGATTTTCACTCTTTACATCCTCATAAATGCTGCAATATTGCAATAATTAGAGTCTAGATCTATATTAAAAAATTAAAAATAACATATTGGTCTATATAGCTTATTTGACTTACGATCTATAGCTTGCTCATTTAGATCCTAAATTAATGATTAATCCGAGAAAGTCTCGTAGTCAAATAACTCCGTTGTCAGCCATCTTGGTTTTAGTTGATGAATATTCATTTTTTCTTTTCGAACGTCCAATAGCTACCGTACATACGTACGAGTCAGCCCGGCTTGACCAACGAACTCCCCCGAAACGAGTGCTCTGATTGGACATTGGCTATGTTTTGGTAGGTTGACCCAGAAATATATCGGCCGCTGGGTCATGTCATTACTAGTTCGAGTGCATGAACGTACTGTTTCATTGTTCTGAGACGAAAATGGGATAACTCATATAGAGTAAGTCCGTAAATTTCTCATTTTAAAATAGTAAATAAAAATGTAATTACTCCAGATAGGAATATACAAATACATAGTATTTGTCTATCTGCTTTATAGATCAGAAACTTAGATCTAAATAAAGAAAATTGGGGGAGAAAATGTCCAGAATTGGCTATAGATTACCCCCACGCCGGTACGAGATCTCTGGCGTACCGTCTGTATATGGGGAATGTCAACAAATGTCAGTTTTATTAAAGAAATGACCCATATCAGACGGTTATTTCTGTCTATACACAGATACAAGGCAAAGCAAAGACACCAAGTTACTAAGTTATAACAAGATATGAGGAGGAATATTACTGGAGTTGCATGGAATTGGAAGCCCATATCAAGTCAAGAGCCTTCTTGCAGATTCTCTGGTAATTAAAGATAACATTAAATACATGTACAGTTTTAAGAAAGATATCCCCATACTTACCAGGTGGTAATTTTCTGTGGATACAGCTACATCGATTTTGGAAACCACTCGTTCGTCCGCATGCACAAGTTAGTCCTGTAGAAGTTTTCAGACCCGGAAAAGTTGTTAAGTACAAGGTTTTTTTGTTGATTTGTGTTCTAGATGGGTATTGAAGTAAATTCAGCTTGGTTGCCAGCTTGGCAACCTTGGGCAACTTTTTTAATAGCCATATTAGCATAATCATCTAATTAGCATATGTGCAATATGTATAATGTTGCTAATCTCAATCCAGGAAGCTGAAAACATGGATAATACGACTTTTCAAGAGTTTTCTATGACAAGGAATTCATTTATGACACCAATTTTTATTTTTAAGTAATACAATTGTCTTAAATATCATAATTAGCATAATATGTACAATATATGGACTTCATTGTCATTGTTTATCTATAAAGCCTAAAAATGGTGCAATGCAACATTGTAAATCGCTGTTGAAAGATTAATCATTAATTCATGAGAAGATATTCCATGTATATGTAGTATAATTAGCCTAATTAGCATAATAATCTAATTAGCATATATGTGCAATTTGTAATAATGTTGCTCATCTCAATCCAGGCAGCCTGAAAACATGGATAAAACGACTTTTCAAGGGTTTTCTATGACGAGGAATTCATTTATGACACCAGTTTTTGATTCCAAGTAATGCAATTGTCTTAAATAGCACAATGAGCATAATGAGCTAATTAGCATGTGTACAATATATGGACTTCATTGTCATTGTTTATCTATAAAGCCTAAAAATGGTGCAATGCAACATTGTAAATCACTTTTGAAAGATTAATCATTAATTCATGAGAAGATATTCCATGTATATGTAGTATAATTAGCCTAATAAGCATAATAATCTAATTAGCATATATATGTGCAATATGTAATAATGTTGCTCATCTCAATCCAGGCAGCCTAAAAACATGGATAATACGACTTTTCAAGGGTTTTCTATGACGAGGAAATTCATTTATGACACCAGTTTTTGATTCCAAGTTATGCAATTGTCTTAAATAGCACAATGAGCATTAATGAGCTAATAACCATGTGTACAATAAATGGACTTCATTGTCATTGTTTATCTATGAAGCCTAAAAATGGTGCAATGCAACATTGTAAATCACTTTTGAAAGACTAATTATTAATTCAAGAGAAGATATTCCATGTAGATGTAGTATA